>JADDOH010007173.1:0-22109 GCA_016648135.1 Agrypnia vestita
TATGGCGCTAGCCGAATCATTGTCAGCTGATTCGGCCATACTTGCCATCAGGAGGATGGCCGCGCGCAGAGGCCATCCGCGCTTCCTGTACTCGGACAATGGAACGAACTTCAGGGGCGCGGAGAAGGAGATGGCGGTAGCCCTCGTCGGGCTGAAGGAGGACTCGCGGATGAAGGATCATCTCGCTGAAAGCGGGGTAGAATGGCACTTCAACCCCCCACTTGCCCCGCACATGGGCGGCGCATGGGAGAGCCTGGTGCGGTCTATCAAGCGCGCACTGGAGGCTACATTGAAGGAGCGGGCTCCACGGGAAGAAACATTGAGGACCGTGCTGGCTGAGGTGGAGTTCACGGTCAACAGCAGACCGCTGACACATGTTTCGGTGGACCCGAAGGACGACGCACCTCTCACCCCCAACCATCTGCTACTAGGGGCGGCTGGCAGAAATTCGCATCTCGCGATTTACAGCGCACTGGATGAAAATGTTTGTCTGCGGAAGCAGTGGCAGATGGCTCAACAGATGGCTGATCTGTTTTGGAGAAGATGGATGCGGGAGTAGCTGCCGACTTTGGCGCGCCGACGCAAGTGGCAGGATGCGGCGCCCGCGATCCGAGAGGGAGAGGTGGCGATCGTCATGGACCCCGCTCTACCCAGAAACACGTGGCCAAGGGGACGGGTGATTGAAGCGAAGGCTGCGGCGGACGGACACGTACGTGTGGTCCGCGTGAGAACGGCAGCAGGAGATTACACCAGACCAGCTACCCGGATCATCACCATGTCACAAGGGCCGCGGATGGACCTGTCCTCCTAGCATCGGTATAGCCCAGCTATACGGGGGGAGTGTATCGGACAGGTAGAATTATGACGACGGGATGATGATGATGATGATGACCCGTCTGATATGACGATGTGATGATGATGATGACCCGTCTGAAGTCAAGAATTTTGGCCCTTACGGAGGGCTCAGGTCCGTTGTATGGGCCCACCTCGCCTCCAAGCGGATAGTCGGCGCGGGCACTGAGCCGGCGATATGTGACATCTCCGACGGAGGGCGTTGGAAAAATTCCACGAAGAAATTACATTTTTGGTCTTATCTTGTAAAGTGTTGAAATATTTGAAATACTTAAGAAAATGAAATATTTAAGTTTGATGAAATATTTAATGAAATATTTAATGAAATATTTAAGAATAAGACATTTGTAAATGTAATACTGAATAAAATTGATGTTTCGTGGTCTTGATATACAGGGAAAGCTCGCGCGATGGGAATAAAATCATTTTTAAATCGCGCGGAGCGCTGCGGACTATCATAGAATGGCCGCTATTTTGATGGAATTTATGTAAATGTCCTGCCTCGAAGAGGCGAGGAAGTAAAAATACATAAGTATTTAAATGTGCCAAATGAGTCCTTTGTGTGGTGTTGTAAAGTAGAAATTAAAATAAAAAATGTTTAAATTGAGAGTAAAATATCTCGCGTGGGCCCTCGACCGCGCCGCCTGTAGGCGCGGGTAGTGGAAAAAACCCGGCGCCATAGTCGCGCCGTGCGTCTGGAACGAGGGCCAAAGCGAATATTTTTGAACTCTGATTACGGACGTTACAGACATCCTAGCGAGCTGAAGCATTTTTTATTGTGTTCCTCATGTGAACATCTATGGGAATGATATGTTTTTGCGGGTGGGAAAGTGCACGAGCGCACTTTATTTGTGGCGGCATTTTGGCTGCCTATTACGCAATTAATATCTATCCGACATACTTGAAAATATCACCGAAGGATGCGCTTGGTTGAGATCTATCGAATGGTATAACTTAGAATCTCGTAAAATCACGTTTACTATTTTTAACCGAATTAAATGTAAATTAATTCTTGAAAATGCCGCGGTAAATCGGCATATTTTGTTGAATAACTAGGTAAATTCACTCTTGCGGTTCCAGTAAACGACATCATCCTATGGGCAAGACATAGATTGGTATAGATGATGTGTTAAAATCCCCGGGGGGGTGGCGTTTAATTTGCTATCGATTAAAATATTTAATTTTAATCCGCGAATCGGCACGGGAGGCCGACATTTTGCGCTCCAAGCGCCCGGTGAATCGAGCACGCTGATTGGTCAGCGGCGCGTGTCAGGGGGAAGCTTTCCGCACTGTATAAATACTGCGCCGGGCGGGCGAGTGCTCACTGCTACTGCTTTTTCTGCTGGGAGCCTCTGCCGAGTACGCCTACTGGAACATTTATTCTGCGTTTTACTTCACACCCTGCTTGACCCCTGCTTTTCTTCTTTGGATTTGGACTCTGGATTTTCTACTGACTTCTGCATTTGGACTTGGCTACGATTTTGGATTTATTGGACTTGTTTTTACCACCTGAGGCGACGACTTGGCTTGGATTCTGGACTTGGAAAATTTTCTGCGCTCTACACTCCCGGCCTGCTAGTACATCGGGGCTTCGGAAGCGAACTCAGCGGACCGCACCTGTTATTTAATTGTTTCCGTGTGGAACAAATATATAGTAGCTCTTAGCAAAGATGTGAATAAATATTCCATCATTTGTGATGGTTTACAGCTAGCTTATGATATTTTGGTAACTTGCTTTATATTTATTTCTAACGATTGCAAATTATCTTTTTAACGTCAACATTATAAAATTTTATGTCAAGTGTGATAATCTTGCGAAAATTTTGAAAAATCATGATTTTTTTAAACATTTCAAATTCGTTGATTAAATTCTGTCATTCTGTTGAAGAAAATGATTATTTACGAAACCGAATTGTTAAATATAATATGAAATCAAAATTCTTTCTCTTTCTACAATCTCGTAATAATACGTTAAAAAGTGAAAAATAAATGATTGAAATTAACGATACCTAGAAATTTATTTACTGATAATGTGGTAATGGAATTAAGCCATATTTTACGGTAAATTGGTTTACCGAAGACCGATAATGCATGCTCTACTTTATATGCTACGTGTACCATGGACCGAGAGGTGAATGAGCTTTTTCCTCCTTCGGGAACTCCGTACCCGTTAAAGAAATCCAGGAATAGAATTCCTGCGAACTTTGTTAATTCTCTAGAAAGACGTAGACTGTAGAAATGGTAATCATTTGAAATTGTCAACAATGGTCAAAGTGAGAAACCTAAACCAAGTCCAGGATTTCGAAGTAAAAAATTCTTTGAGATGATGCAAGACAAAAAAAACTCCATTGGCTTCAAAAAAGTACAAGCTAAAAGAATATATATTAAAGCTATGTACCTAATCTTACATTAATTTATAATTACATATCATGTATCACTTGTAAAAAAACATGCAACACTCCATAATGACCTACTATCTTCATTATAAAATAAAAATTATTGTCAAATATTGAAGGCAACCATGCCGTAAAACTGCTGTGCAGTTTGGGATATATGTATAATGTAATAAATGTCAAAAAATAAATAAATATATAAAAATAAAAATAAAAAGAAGAGATAAAAACCGTTGGCGGAAAGAGAAGGAAATGTTCTGGTGTAGGCATTGACGTATTATAATACAGACACGTTATTCCCATACTAGCCGGCTTTCATATGTAGCAAATATTGCACTGAAAGAGACATCAAATCACATAATCAAGTAATCACGTAAAAATCAGGTAGGTAATTTGAAGTCACGGTGACCAAAATAACATACTCATTCTTACAATAGTGTACGATACTCTGTTCCTTTTTCCCGGGGACTTTTTTTTTCGGCGTAATTTTTTGTAGTCGGCGTTCTGTTTCGGTCCATTCAACGTATCTACAGTTTATTATATCATTGGGTGTAGGTACCATGGGAGTGACACCACAACTCATCCATCAATCATGGTTACAATAATGATCGTGGCCTCCAATTTTTAACTAAGCATTCAATTTTTTTCGTAAAATAATTGTTAATTTATAAAATAAACTGTACCACCCACAGAGTGTTATATACTTTTATATATTTAACTTCAAACTAGATTTCTTGCTAAGTGAATATGAATAATTAATTGAATCAACGAGAAAAAAAGAACAAAAACTTTAAGAGCAAAGTGATTTTATAGTGACATTATTAATTGATATAATTAATAAAAATGTACTTTGTTTTCACCACTTATCTTTTATTTTCCCGCCAATATTTGATATTAAAAAGCATTGGAGAAAAATTGTATTTATAAATAATCAAATATCAAATTCAATAGTTACAAAATTCGAATGTTATTCAACCAGCTTTCTATCTAATCTAAATGTAATAATTTCATTGTCTGTTCGTCTGTCCGTCAGTCTGTCCTTGTAACTTCAACAAAATAGAGCATTAAAAATTATTCGATGAAAAATGTATGCTCCAAAATCAAAAAGATTGGTGACCGACTTGAAAATAAAGAGTAAACAGTAAAAAAAAAATAAACCTAATGATTTTCATATATAAAATGTTAAATGATAGAATCAAATTTAATAATTTCGCTGTCTGTCCGTCTCTCTGTCCGTCCGTCTGTACTTCGTGTAACGTCCGTAATTTATAACTAAAATTAGAATTCATAACTAAAAAACCAAATCAAACGGCCGGAGATGGGGCTTGAACCCCGGCCAGCAAAACCAAAGGCGACCACGATAGCAATGTTGCTACCGTTGCCTCCCCGCAGACCGCCAAAAAGATAGTATAAGTATATACTAGGGTTTAGCAATTTTCCGTCATTTTTGACGGATAAAAGCTAGTACCTACTAATAAAAAATAAAAAATAAAATAAAATTGACTATTTATAAATTGATTTGTAATGATAGTGATTATTTTTATATAGGAAAAACGTGTAAAAAATTTTGATGTTAAGTTAAGAAACACTTGAAGTGTTTAAGTAGCAATAATTATTCCGAATTTGCGAATGTTCTTTTGGCTATGGATATGATCCATAGCCAAGATTATATGATCCATGATATGATATGATCCGTACCAATTTTTAAACCCTTATTTATTCAAAATAACGTCTTTTTATATAAATAAGAGTTTAAAAAAATAGGTGTTTATAGAAAATTGAATACCTACTATAAATAACCAGGTCCTTTTTACAAATAGTTTTCTTTTAAATACTTAAAAAGTTAGTACTTAATTATTATTTATTTCCCATATATCATTTTGAGTAGCTTGTTGGCCTTATGGTTAGGACTCTCACTTCGTGATCCAAAGGTCGCGGGTTCGAACCTCACTCCATACCAGGAAGTTAGTCCTATTTTCATAGCACAAGCATTTAGCTTAATTTCTACTTAAAAAAAATATATATATATATTATTTTATTTTATTGTCTATATTTCGATTTTTTATTTTGTATTTGATAGTATACATTTTATCCTAATGAAGAGACCCTTGGACCTGAAACATGTTGATATTTTCAATGTACTCGTATATTATAAGTGGTGAAAAAAAACTAATATCGTCAGAAAACAACTCTAGCAGAAAATAAAATATGGTTAATACCTTCCTATAGAATTATCTTTTTAAATTCAATAAAATTTATTTAAACTGAAAAATAGTACTTCATTTAGACTAAAACGCCTTTCAAAGGATTGTAATACATAAAAGGACTTGTGGTAATCCATAAAACCGGCAGAGCCAACATAATTAATTTATTACTTTCCGTTTCCGGATATATTTTTAAAAAAATGTATTAATTTTTTTATTAATGTGAAAGCATTCCTTGAAATTCAAATTCAAATTCAACTGCCTGCCTCAAAGTCTTTGAGTCTCGTGATTATTAACGCAGTGGAGCAGACACCCTTTCAAGAAGCAAAACAAGAAAATTGTCGGAAAAATTCGTAAAATGGCATGTAATAAAGATTCTACCTTCGCCATAAAGCCTGGCAAATAAGGCTTTATGGCGGTAGCTTATTATATAACACGGCGGTTGCGGAGTCGAATTGCTCAGAAGCAGTCATTGCACTGCAGCTAGGGGTGGCAATTTCGGGATCCAAATTTAAAATTAAACGACAGAGGGTTTATTACGATTCTTTAAAATTTACCCCGAAACCTCTTTGCGGGAAACAAATCTTACAGAATTAAAAAATGAAATGAAAGATCGGAAAAGATTTGAAAATGGAGATTGTTTTTACAACTTGATTAATCAACAACGAGAAAAAATTCTCTTTTCAGATAAACATTTAATTTGGTAGGTTTTTGTTTGATTTTGCAAATTTAGTTTCTCTTAGTGTAGTATTTAATTGAGAGATTAGTAGTTGGATTAACTAAAGGGATGATAATATTGCGATAAATGTCCAAAGTCTGAAATGTGCGAAAAATGTCCGAGCATCAAGCACCAAAGTCCCTGCTGAACTCAAAGCCAATAGGGCGAAGGAGCTTAGGAAGGCCAAAATTAAGATGGAGTGACAATGTCCTCAAAGGTATCTCTTCCTTAGAGCTTCGGAACTGGAGAGAGCTGGCACTAGACCGAGATGAGTGGAGGAAAATTATTGAGGAGGCCAAGACCCACCTAGGGTTGTAGTGCCAAGAATGATGATGAATTTTAAGGCAGTGATTGGAAAAACCGTTGTATTGTCTGTGATTGCGTAACCCTTATTTGAGGTTCGTAAATGCTTGTATCGATGGTAGGTTACTGATTTTTCATAATTTGACTAGTAATAGTCGGTATACTAGATAATAGTTAAATTTCAGTTATTAATGGAATACCGATCACACAAAAATCTGTTTAGCCCATCACTAGTTATTAAGGAAGGTGTAATATGGATTGCTTTTTTGTACATTTATTGTTTAAAGTACTTAATGTGTATTTTATTTCTAAAATATTTTTATTATCCATTTTTTTAATGTTCTTAATTATACTCTTACCTATTCGCGAATCTTTCTTTTTCCAATTTAATATTAAACATAATCAAATAAATTTTAAGAAATCATTGGGAAATGCATAAATTTTTTTCGATAAGCTTAGTAGACAAGTAGAAGTTATTGACTCTCTGAATCCTGGTATGCATAAGTTTTATCAACATTTTTTATCATTTTTTTATCAGTCCTGATGATGAACCCTGCAACGGGATCCAAAACTCTGGCCAGATAGGTCGTAAAAACACGCCATGATACCCCAGAAGACACAAATAAGAAGAATCTGTTTCCAAGATTATCTCGAGAAAATCACCTAAAAGTATAATCTAAGGACGTGGGCCATAACGATTAAGATTTTTAAATAGCTATTGTTTAAGTGAACCTTATTCGACATACAGTTCCCAAGCCACCACGTCCCGAAGTTGACTGAGCGTGACAATTATTCCCACTTACGAAACCCTCTAGCACAAGCATGGCTGATGGAATCTGAATAAATCTTAAACCTGTCTTCGATCCATTGTCACCATTAACATCTATCCGTGTCATATAGGCGTTTCTGAGGCACGAGTGCTTAAAGTCTGACCTATTTTCGAAACGATTTTAAAGACATATTCGCATCCAAAAAAAAAAAAATCGAAAACCATGTATTAAAATTTATTTTACAATGAAAAATTTTCGCGAGTGCTAGCCCTAGCTGGTAAGAAACTACTGTGTCATTGTCCCATTGTACAAATTATCCTGGGACGCGCTCCAGATGCAAGGATGCTGTATATTATTATAAACGGCAGTGCAAGGGTGCGTGTACAAACATAAATCTTCTTCTTGAAAAGGACAATGCAGAGTTGAGCGCGAAGCAAACTGTTATACCGACATTTAACATCAAACCTCTGAGATCAAAGTTTCATCTGTATACACTCTAATTCTGACTCGATGAACTATTAAAAAATATATGTGTATATATATAGTAAATATTTAACAAGAAAAACAGTCATTCATATTGAACATCAGAAATGAAAATAATTCGTCGTTAACCTGTTAGTTTGAAATACCTCGAGGGATTGATCCATTTTTATGTGCACTTGGTACATTTCTTTGAAGTTTGTTACAAATATATGGGTTGATGGTCGATAGTGATTAAACATATATAATGCTGACAACAATACAACGGCGCCACGTGACGCAGGGTTAGTCATCCGTGATCACATTCATTAGAAGATTCCAATATATTCCATTACACACTACATTTGCGTCTCTAGAATGCTCTGTAAGCCTTTTGTAAACACTAACAAATATATCGAAGGAATTGATCTATAAAAGGCGTCACGCAACGCGGGGTCAATCAATTTACTTCGTAACGATAAGTGTGTGACTCTCAGCGTTATAACCAGTGTGACCAGTGATTCGTGGCGGTGATATTATAACACGCGGTACTACCAACAGAGCGAGCACATTGCCACCAGCAGTTACCGGAGCGAGAAGTTTCCACGGAACATTGAACGGAGTTTACTAGAATGTGATCAAAGCAATAGGAATAGCGTTAATTAGTGCGATTCGGGAGACATTTAGCGACTATGAAAGTAAGAACGATGCTACAATTTAACTCGTGAAGGTCCAGTGACTTACTTTGGTAATAAATGAAACTCAATTTCCAGTGTTTTCTTTTGCGTCCCAAAGTCTCGTCCATGACAGTATGGTCCTGACCGATATGTCATTGTTTCTTCCAGGGCCATGACGCAGATGAGAGACCGAGGAGCCGTGGCTTTTATCGGACCTGACGATACCTGCTCTTCGGAAGCTCTTGTTGCCACCGCATGGAACTTACCAATCATCTCTTATGTGAGTTTTTTGATATTAACCTTTGTTGTAGATATATATTCTTAGCATTAAACTCCTAAAAATGATATACTTCGCAATCTGCCAATCAATTATAGAACACGGCATAATTGCACAGGTAGGAGCAACTATGAGTGCACTCAATCCAATTATTGTAACTCAAAAAATTGCTATAAAGTAATTCTCAAAACCTCTATTTTAACAAGAACATATGAAATATTCAACAAATTCGATGTATTCAATATAAAACAAATTTATGCGAATACTGCTCTTAAATACACATACAAATACAAAAATACACAGTTTAAACCAACTCAAACAATAATTACCACACGTTGAAACACACTTAATCTATAAATCCCAAGGTTACATACCACGTCTGGATAAAGGAGCCATAGCTATTTTGGAACCAAATTACTAAATTGCATGCTTGACGAATTAAAACAATCCGGGCTAACCACAATTTTCAACCCTAACATAAAATACAAAATAAAACAGTGGATCCAAAACAAGGGGAGAGATAAAATAGCCACGCTTACACAAACACACTAACACAATATAACCTCATATATATGATATATTTTCTATTATGTTACTTTAAACACTTTATTATCTATGTTTTGAATATACTATGTTTTGAACCTACACATTATTGTAAACTATGCCTGTCTTAACACACATATTTCTAGTGAAACAGGCACAGTCCAACCAAAATTTTATACGTAAAATTAAATAGAAATAAATAATTATAATAAAAATATATATATTGCCCTCTAGTGATGGTCAAACAGTTATTTTTACCGGTTATACATGGCTCAGTTATTTGAGATTTGTGTCTAATTGTATTGATGATTAGTATCTGAGACATAACTCGTACCCACGGTTGCCCGTTGAATTGCGAAAAACTAGTTACCAATCATCGACCCAATCTGATACGAATCTCAAATAATATTTAGTGTGTCACCAATTAAAATACCATCACTATTGCCTTTTATTGTATGTTACACTCTTTTTCAAATCACCAACTTATGTGGTAGAATTACATATATTTATAAAAGATAACGTCTATTTTAAAATTATATATATAAATAAATGGAAAATACGTAAAAAAACAATATTTTTTTAATAATCAACATGTTTCGGGGCTAAAGGTCCCTTCATCAGGATATAATGATTGATAAATCTTTAACAGAACATTATATCATGCAATTCTTTTACTTGATGTAATGATGACTGTACATATACACAAACAGCAAATTAATATATCAACAATCCTAATTTTGAATGCCTATTCTGTCCGTAACTAGCTGGAATCAGACTAGAATTACAACAACCACATTGATGATGATGACTAGTCGCTATTGGGAGCCTAGCGTGATGTGAGACGTCAATCAGTGCGCGGCTCAGATACACGCAAGGGTCCCTATTGAGTGTAATTCAATTATATTAAACAATCCGTAAACCCGTGAAAAATTACGAGACAATAACAATTAATTTCCATCAACAAACGTAGATGATATTTTCAAGTAAATTTCCATACTGAAAATATGCAAAGAAAAAATCTCACAGAAAACCAGGAATATTTCAAGCTCACGAGAAATGGAAACCAATTTATAATGCCTAAATGTAAAACTACCCAAATGCAGAACCACTATATTTATAAATCCATTAAATACTACAATAACTTATCTATCGAGATACGCTGCATCAGTAACCTCTCAGAGCAAATCAAAAAAATTAAAATATTCCTAAAATCAAATTTAAATTCATAAATCATTTAAACCTTATAGCTTTTTTCAAAATACTTCAATACTTAATTATCAATTTACCTTTCTTACCGTATTAATAAATAACCTGCATATGTACCTTTATATTATAATAAGAAATAAGAACTGTGGCTCCCTCATCAGACTCAAGAGCTTCTCTTCACTGATGAGGTCTAAATGACTAAAAAGTATTTTTAAAAAAATGTTTATTTGATATGTAAATATATAAGAACTGTATTTGTATCATATATTAAATAAATAATAAAAAATAATAATAATGACCCTTACATGTAACATGAGCCGCTCGCTGATTGCGTGTCACACTCGGGCGCCCGCTCCTCGTCAGTATTGTTATTGTAATTCCAGCCTAATTCCAGCGAGTTACGGACAGACAGATATTTTTGAAATTAAAATAGTTGATATGTCACGCGATTATTCATGGGCTTACGGTTAGTTCTTCAATAATAGCGATGGTATGATAAAATGACCTTTATTAAAAGAAGAAAAGGCTTCGTGTAAAATTACTCTTTATTGAATAATAATCAACGTGTTTCGGAGACAATTGTTTCTTGATCAGGATACAAAGATTGGCTCCGTAACATTTTGATAATTCAAACAATATGGTTTCTTTTTATTCATATAAATAACGTTACCACAAAGGCATTTTACTATTATTGAAGAATATATTAATTGGTTTCGTGTATAGATGTACAGTCATCACAAAAATTAAAGGACTACGAGTATTTGATAGAATGTTCTGATCAGTGAACCTTGAAATATTTCAACAATTTATAAAAAACTCGCGATATAATTAAAATAGTTGCGAAGCATGATTCTTACTTAACTATACAGAATTTATTTTTTATTTTAGTATTTAATTTGTAGAACTCCTTGTTTATTTTTAATGAAATTTAAGATTGATTAATTTTTTTAAAATAAAATTTTAAAGTTTTGCAAGTTTGCGTAAAGCGCTATTTAAATGTAGCGGCCGTTTCGGCTGTCTAAGCCAATTTCAAACTCTTTCCATTTAAGAAAGACAATTGAATTAGTATGTGTAATATACGTATGAGGTGCATTTTTCCGTTGTTTTGGTGTTTATACCCGTAAACACCAACACCATGAAACTATGTGCGTCGTACGCACGGCTTACACATACAAAATAATTCGATTGTCTTTCTTAAATGAAAAGATGTCTTAATTTTATTTAAACAACTTTGTATTAACCACTTAACTAGTAGGTAACTCTACGTCTATCGGTTTCGATACTACTGTACCTTCATCAGGATGGACGCAAACTAACTATTCATTATCTATTCTAGTAAAAAATCAATTTTGAACGGAGGGAAAGAGGTCTAATAATATTTCGATAAAATCGGTGTATATTAGAATTATGTTTTATTCTCCGTACACTTATATAACAGAATAGCTTTGTTTAATAACGAGTATTGTAGTAAAATTAATTAATTAAGTAATTATCTTATTTATTTTATATCAGTATTTAATTATTTTTTTATTTTAACTCAAGAGATTACTACATTTTGACACATTTTTTTGGATTTCCTGAACATATTAATTAAGAATTGGAGAGAAGATATTTTTTTTGTTGACTATTGATTAGTTTTATATTTAAAAAAATATATTTATATAATAACTAATTCTAAATGTGGAGACCTGTAATTGGCCATCTATATTGTATCAATGTTTTCTATGCTTTTTTTTGTGCTGTTGGTCTTCCATAAACATTAAATAAATAAATAAATAAATAACTAAAAATTTACGAGTATGATATAATCAAAATTATTTCATTAAATCATATCAAATGTAAGTCAAAGATTTCGGAATATCTTGATTCAATGTTCCCTTACAAGTTGTCTATAACTGTTTGCTGATTTTTTTAAGTCGGTATATGATAATTCTGCACAGGGATCATATTCGTCTGTTCAACCACAATTATTCGATGCTATAAACCTTCCTAATGTAGTTCTTAGCCAATCAGAAGTAGAAAATGGGTTGGTATCGTTGGATGAAAACAAAACACAGGGACCTGATAAGGTACCAACCATCTTCCTAAAAAATTGTTATAAAGAATTATCATTTATTTTGTGTAAAATCTTTAACTTGTCTTTACAAAATGGAACTTTTCCAGAGATTTGGAAAACGAGTTATATTATTCCAGTCTTTAAAAAGGGCAACCACTCGGATATTAAGAATTATCGACCTATTTGTATCCAATCTGCAATACCAAAACTATTTGAACTTTTATTGCTAAATAAAATAAAAGAATACTTATTCAGCATTATATCCCCTCTACAGCATGGATTTATGCCAAACAGATCTACTCTAACAAACCTTCTTGCTTTACAAGCCGATGTCTTTGATGCCTTCAAAGATTCTCACCAGCTAGATTGCTGTTATACAGATTTCTCCAAGGCGTTCGATCGAGTCTCTCATAGAGTTCTACTTGATAAATTAAATGCCTTGGGAGTTTCGGGTAACATTAAAGCTTGGCTCGAGAGTTATTTACATAACAGACAAATGATTGTTAGAATAGCTGAGTTAGAGTCTGACTACTTTTGTGCAGTAAGCGGGGTACCACAAGGCTCCCACCTGGGTCCTATTTTGTTCATTATATTCATTAATGATGTAATCCCCATGCTTTTGTTATCCGGTGTGAGGTGTTTGCTATTTGCAGATGATATGAAACTCTATAGAGTAATAAATACGGAACACGACTGCAAACTTCTGCAGAATGCACTGGATATTTTACAGAAATGGTGTGAAGAAAATAAACTTTCTTTAAACATCTCCAAATGTCAAATGCTGAGATTCTGCCGTACCCGGACAATAGTAAACTATGACTACAAAATTAATGGTATAACTTTGAGTGTCGTTGATGAAATTAGAGATCTGGGCGTAATTGTAGACAATAAGTTTTCTCTTGTGTCACATATCAATTGCACAGTTGATAGAGGCTTAAGAACCCTAGGTTTCGTACTCAGATTAAGTAAAGATTTCAAAAATATTGGAACTTTTAAACTATTATTTAAGAGTCTGGTTAGACCAGTATTAGAAACAAATTCAGTTGTATGGAGCCCTCAATATGCTGTTCATGTGTCACATTTAGAGAGAACACAAAATAAATTTCTCCGTTTTATCAATTATAAACTTAATTTACCATCAACACATATTGATTATAACTTTTTAAGATCATTTTGCTCTCTTGATAAATTGGAAATAAGAAGAATTGTAGCTGATCTCGTCTTTTTTCACAAAATAATTAACGGGAACATCGACTGTCCACAACTGTTGGAACGAATCTGTTTGCGAGTTCCATCCCGAGTAACCAGAAATTACGCAGGGTTTGCCTTGGAAGCTGCGACAACTAATTACTTTTTTAATTCACCACTTCAAAGGCTTCCCAGACTTGTTAACAGATTTGAACAGTTAGACGTTTTTTCCACAAATTTAAATAAATTCAAACATACAATTCGCAATATTCTTAATCAACAATGAACTTTCCTCTATGTCTAAAAATAATCCTCAAATATATGTAATTATCACTCTTTTCTTGTATTCTTATCCTATAAAAAAAAAAATTCTTAATTTATATTTCTGTAATTATCGCTAATCCTATAAAAAATATGATGTATAGATTTATGAAATTATGGATTCTGTGTTTAAGTTTAGTTGTAGAGCTCTTTTTATATTTCTGTTATTATGTCATTTTATATTTCTTTATATGACTTTTTTTATTTTCTTTTTATATTTCTCATTACCGACATGTATTACCCAATGTTTATGTAAATGCTCTGATGGGCGTATATATACTGAAATAAAATAAAATAAATAACATAAATCATGTTTTGATTCCCCGATATTCCCATCTCTGAATGACAAGCATTATTCCACATTCGGGGGTAACCTCATTGCTATTTTAATTACTCTTGACTGATGTTCGCATTACTCAATGTTAAACTTCACTAAATGAATAAATCTATTTTGACACGTGTCTGAACCACAGACATCATTCACTTTCTGGGAAAGGCAAAAATATTTTGAAGTGCAAGTGTGTAAGGAGTTAGCATTGAATTACATCGTCATGTAAATTATATTGTTGACTTTGCGCTTGAATACGACATGACATTGTTAATTTAATGTCTGAAAAGGGGTTAAATACGCCTTACCAAGAGATTATTGTAGCTTTCCACCTTCTTTACATACATACTAGAACAAAAAACTATACAGACCGTTACAACACTATCTAATGTTTTCCATTCCTAGTATGCACTCCGCGAAAAAACTTTATTCCTTTAACCTCAAATTATTATTAACCTTTATTTACTGCGCGATGCAAAGGATGATAATGTGTTTATGAACCTATGTAAGTATGTATGTTTGTTGCTTTGTGGCGCTCTAGAGACCAAACGCGTAAATCGATTTTGATGATTCTTACGTCAATCGATTTGTCGTAATCTCGCAAGTATCACTAAAGACATGATAGTAATCAAAATTTAATATGGCGGCAACCAGACGCCATATTGTGAAAAAGAAAAAAATGAAAGTCGACGAACTATATTAAGCGGGGTATCGTTGAATAGGTATTTGAAAATCATCTTTAGTCACTAGGTTTCTCTTATCATTTTTATATATAATTAAATAATAAATAATAAAAAAGTTGGTTAGCAACCATTCTCATTTAAATTTTTAATACTTATAATAAAACTGTGATAAGGTATTTATATAATCGCATAATAGTTCTTATTAAAGTGAAAAATAATTATCATAATATAATTCAATATAATTCTTAAAGTAGAATGACAAACCCAGATTTTTATGCTTCGAAAGATAATTTTACCTAATTACTTAATACAGTTAGAAATAACTTAATTTTGAAAAAAAAAAAATTACCGTCTGATAATCCTAACTAAAAAGTATAAAATAAAAAATAAAATTTAAGGATTCGAAAAACCCAACTGCATAAAAAGTGAACTTTAAATAAAAACTGAAAAGAAAAAACAAGTCGGTACCCATTATTAAGAAGCTTTGAGTCTAGACTAGCAGGAAAGCAATCGGCTTCGCCGATTGCTTACTGCTAGGCCCTGCGGGCGGCTATTGTGGCCGCTTCGCGGCCAGTGATGGCCGCTCCGCGGCCAGCGATGGCCGCTGCGCGGCCAATTGTGTTTGCTATGCAGCAAACACAATTGTTTACCTATGCCTACGTCAGCCGCTTCGCGGCCAGTTGTATCTGGCAAATTTCCATTTTTGCTACTGTGGTCGCCCCGCGGCAAATATTTTCCTTACTGTTACAAAATTAATAGAACTTGATAATCGGCCATATTCTAAAATAAGCAATATTTCTTTTTTGTTTCTTGACAGTTACTGTATAAGATTGTGATGCTGCCAACTTTTGAGTTTTTATGTTTGGCTGGTTTAAAAATAATGAATTCATCAACATTACGGAGTAAAAATCAGTTTTTATTGTCTATGGTAGCTGTCAGTGACAGACAAAATTTCGATGAAAAAATCAGGTTTTACTGTCTATGGTAGCGGTCAGTGACAGACAAAAAAATGAAACAATTATCGAATTTTTATTTGTATTTATTTTTATCGATAAAATTACAGCGTCTTATTTATTAATAAATTACATAGCATTTTAGTTGAATGATTATTGATTAATGAATGTATTTTAAAAATATGTATCATTTTGTAGTCCATTTCATGATTGTGAATACTGAATATTATTTATGTTAATCATATTCAGGTAGGGATTAAGGGAAAGATGAGGTGGAGTACCGCCAAAGGGGCTGGTTACCGCAATCTTGGGACAGGAAAAGTCTATGGAAAACCCTCCTCCTTTATCCGGGCTTGGGACCGGCACCGGCATTCGATTAGAGGCGTTCATCTAGCTCCGGTGGCAGAGTTACTAAAATTACATATATACACCCTGGAAAAGAAAAATATTAGTAAAATGATGCATGTTATACAGGGTGTACCAGAGCTAGCAGCAGAAACTTGGCCGGTAGATTCCTGACTATTTGATATTACATATCTCCATAACTATTGATATTAGGTGGTCATGGTTGCTTGAACATTTTAGATTCATAACATAGTTAGGAATCTACCTGCCAAGTTTTTGCTGCTAGCTCTGGTATAACCTGTATATATGTAGGTACATATTTACACCATAATGTTATTCAAAGCATAATATGAAGGAATTAGGGTAATGTAAATAAAAAAATAGAGAAAGTTTAAATTAATTAAATTAAATTTAAATTAATTAAATCTCAGTGAATACAATATTTTCTGTATAACAACCATTTGGAATTAATCCTTGTTTCAAACCTTCAACAATTTGAATTTGTAACGAAGATTGTGAACGGACTCTGGAGCAACCCACGTATAGCTGTCCATGAGTAAATACAGGCTCAGGCAACAGAAGACCAACTCGTTCAAATGTCTGTCCTTGAGATTTGTTTATAGACATAGCATACGCCAACTTCACGGGAAACTGTTTTCTACACATATTAAAAGGAATCGTCACATCTGATATAGTGTTTAAACAAATTCGAGGTATGAAATGTAGTGTACCCTGCTTTTCACCGGTAATTATTTCTGCTTGAATTAAATTGCTACTAATGTTTCTTACAACCATTCTTGTTCCGTTACATAAACCATCCCCAATAGATAAGTTTCTAAGAAGAATCACAATTGCCCCAATTTTTAAATTCAAAGTATGCGGGGGGAAGCCGTTAGGGTTTATGCTATTTAAAAATTCAACAGGAAAATTAACCTGTTCATTTACATCTAATATACCATCATCTTTAATAATACTATCCACAGAATAAAATGTAAAGATTGGACCTTCCAAACGCCCGAGTACATCTTCGTTAACCAATCGAGCATGTTCATTCTTTGGACACAGTATCGCTCGTTTACTCATTAGGGGAACATCCGCAATAGAATGTACTTCATTATATATGCTTTGAACAACATTTTGACTTACACTTTCATTTGGAATAAGCACTGATGACGCGTACTTTCCTTCCACAGGAGGCAGCTTTCCATCGCCTAAATCTAAAAGCCACTGTGTAAATAAATTTTCACCTTCTAAAGCGCGGACATTAGTTTTCAAATTGAAAATAGTAAAATTTTTCCAATGTTGGCTGTTTTTAATAGATGTCGCTACTAACTGACCGCGAGAAGCCCTTCGAGAAACTGGTAGAATTTGTCGAAAGTCACCGCCCAAAATGATTACTTTATTGCCAAAAATATCATTATTACCCATTATATCGCGCAAAGTACGTTCAATTATATCTAAAGCTATAACTGGCGCCATCGGTGCTTCATCCCAGATGATAACATCAGCTGCACTTATAATTGCACGGTTCTTGGATGTCACTCTGCATGTTGTGTTATTCTGTAAATCAAGAGGTAAATTAAAAGCCGTGTGACATGTATGTCCACCTGGTAATAAAATTGCCGCTATTCCTGTCCAAGCAACAGATAAAACTTTCTTAGATTTTCCTCTTAAAGTATGTATAATAGTCTTATAAAGGAAAGTTTTACCTGTGCCACCAGGACCATCAATAAAGAAACATTTTTTTGTTTCAGGTACATCTGAAAAAATTTTACTTAAAATACTGTCGAAAGCACAACGTTGTTCTCGATTGAGTTTTCCAGCCATCTCTAACCCTAAAGAACTTTCTAATGCTAAATTAATATCAACCACTTCATTAGAAGTATTGCTGTAATCTGGTTCCGGCAAACCCTGTGATGTGCAAGAAGAATTTTCATTTATTAATGCCTTTTGAATATACAAAAGAGAACAATTTTGTGCAATTTCTGCAGTAGCACCTTGATGAATAAAGTCTTCTGACATCAAATCCTTGAAATCGTTCCACAGCTGCAACGGATCTGGTGGGAGGCAATGAATCATTAATAAGACAAATAGGTCACGAAGAGCTTTGGGCATCATATACGTTGAAGCTTCAGCCATGCAACGCTGCCATTCTCCAATATCATCAATGAGTCCTAATTCTCGTGCTGCATCACGAAATGTAGGAAGTAGACAACCATTAACAGTCCGCAAAGATTCAAAGGACGTAGCGCCAGTCACCTGTAAAAGAATAAGCCTTAAATGGTATAATTCTACATTTCTAGGAGAAACGGAGGACATGCGACCAATAATCTTGTCCCCGCCACGTTGCCTCTTCTTCCACTGCTTATTGCTGGAAAAAACATAGAAATTAGGTAAATCCTGATACTTAATATTACATGCCTCATTATCTTGTTGGTTAAGTTTAAACCATGCAGTTAATGTTGTATTATTTGAGGCCGCTGCCCGAAGAGCTTCTTCTTCGCGTCCTTCTGAAAAATAAATTTGCTGTCCATTTGGTAAATGCACTGAAAGAAGCATAACAGAATGTGAATGATCATATATGGGGTTTTCCATGATTCGCCATGCAGCCTCCGGTGCACTAACATATCGACAATTGATAAATTGACTTATTTCGTCATACTCCACAGTTTCATTTGATTGTAAATTTTCAGGATTTTGGTGAATTTGAATTCGAGCACAATCGAAACCTTTAGATATATATTTATGAATATATTTAACACTCAAAATGGAAGAACAAATTTCAACGTTGATGTGCGCATTATATTTTTGACTGAGGTACGGGTTATATGGTACAACAAATCGATTATCGATACGTTTTCCACGAACAACATGATTACCTGCAAAATTATCTCGTCTTCTGTATTCTGGATAACCTGCAAAATTGTTATTAGTGTCATCTCTGAATAATTTTGGAAATTTTTTAGAACACTTACCGTCTACCATGCATACAGAATTAGGATTGAGAACGCCACACGGTCCATGAATATTATGTCTCAAAATAATATCATACAATCTTTGATTACTTCGGTCAGGTAATTCGGCAGACACAACATTGTCAACATCTGAAGTTGTACGTATTTTATCCTGTTCGCAAAGCGTGAACACTCCGTGAAGATGAGGGAGACCTCTTTTTTGTTCTTCGATTACGTACACCCAAGATATTATTTTGCCAAAGATGTGCCTTTCTGTCATATCCCTGATAAATTCTTCAACTTTTAACTGGAAAACGCGAGCTACCAAATCAGGTCTATCGGATGCTGTTTGATTTGACATTAATTCATTTTGAATTTCCATCCACTTCGGATTACAGGTAAAAGTTATGAACAAATCAGGGCGACCGAATTTCCTCACCATTGCCATAGAATCTTGGTAAAGTTTGTTCATATGGCGTGGCCCTCCAACAAAGGTCGATGGAAGAATAATTATATTACCTGGTCGTGCTCCTCTTTCCGTCGCCATATTCCTGATATAGTCTTGCAATCCTTGATAACATTCAACTCTCAAATGTCGTTGATTTGTTCGAATGTAATTCAAACGACTTGATTCACATACAATATATGCATGAATTAAATATTGCTGAAAAAGTTTACCTGCATAATGCACTGAATTAAAAATGTTTCTTCGTACAGCTATCCTACTTGCGTAAAACTGCATAGGTGTAACTGACTGACGTCGGTTTGTTTGAAAATCTGGATGATGTTCAATACCTAGAGTCCAACCAAATTCACCTGATGGAAATAACAATGGAAAAACCATCGGATCTAAATGTTTTGATAACATATTAATACGCTGCAGACCTCCTACATTCTTAGGGTGAACAGCAACATCTACGTTTGATGGTAACCTACCTTCGTGATCTGCTACATACACAATGGCGACTTCGTTATTATTAGATGGAGCATTATACCTTCTTTGGTCATCTAATGAAGAACGCGTAAAGAGTAGTTGAATATTCCGCATCTGGCCCCCGTGCTCTGCAACTCTAGATTCTTCTTCCTCAACCGCTTCTTTCAACCTTTTGTATTGGAGAGCATATGGACTTACACGACGGATGACATTATCAATAGTTTCCATTATATTTTGTTGACATCTAAGGTTAGACGGATGGCTCATACGTACCCTGACTGCTTCATCCGCATCGTAAACATATAGTTGCGCATATGCCGGCACCTCTCCATCACTCTGCAAACTTCTAGACGTTCTATGATATACTTCACCTGAAATTTTTAAACAATACGGGCCTACACCTGGTATGTCAGTTATTTGCGCTCCGAAAGATGCAAATGCATTAGCACAGTTATACTGACGAATAAATTCCTTAAAATTTTTAGACTCATTACTGTTTTCTAGAAATAATCTCCGCAATTCTTCTGGATATTCCGGCAGTACTTGCGGGGATATTTTTCCATTGTGGCAACAGCAATGAAGTAACTTACCCTTTTCAGCACCAAAATGAACCGCCTTGCAATGTTCTACAGTACACTGCTTCTCCATGGAACCTAAATAATGCTGATCTGCAAGTGAATTAAAATTGTTAATGGCACATTTAAAATAAGAAGATGTCGCATTTCTTCCTTCAGCATACACTCTTTGCCTAGCATTTCTTCTTTCGCGTTCCGCTTCTGTCATGTTTGATATTCTACGAATAGCATTCCTTCTTTCACGTTCCTCTTCTGTTATGTTTGACACTCTACGTCTGGCATTGTTACGTTCACGCTGGTCTTCATTCATATTGTGAACTCGAATCGCATTCTGCCTTTCGCGTTCATCTTGAGTCATATTTTCAATCCTTCGTCTCGCATTCTGCCTGTCGCGTTCATCTTGAGTCATATTCCTTTGTCTCGCATTCTGACTCTCTCGTTCTTCTTGAGTCATATTTTCAATTCTTCGTCTTGCAATCCTCCAGTCATTTCCACAAAGCTCCTCCATCAAATTGCCGGTTTGTGATGTTGAGTCTTCCATTGGAATTCTGAAAAATAATATATTTATGTATAAATACGGGGAAAATGACACATTTCGCGCCACGCACTGTGCTACTTTTGAGGTTATAAAATAAATATGAAGCGTAATAAATGTTCATGTTCAAATGAACGTATTATTGAAGCGAGTTTAATGCAAAAACAATAAAAATGACACATTTCGCGTCACGCGCTGTGCTACTTTTGAGGTTATATGAGAGACGTATGTTTTTGAATGTAGGGTTAAGATCACTTCGCAGTTTAAAAAAAATATATAAAGCGTTTAAAAATAAAGCATAAAATAAATGTTTTGAACGTTTATTGAAGCAAGATTAATGCAAAAACCACGCAAAAACAATAAAAAGAAAAGAGAAATGCGTAAACATGTACTTACCGTCAATGTCATAAAGCGGTATGGCCAGCACAAAAATCCGTTGACTGCAATTACGTCGACTGTTTTGAATACACGGATTCCACGAAAATATTTTAAAAAATCTATAAATTCCGATATTTTAATTTTCGATAATTTGGATTTGGATGTTTTTTGATATCAGTTTGTTCGTATTCCTATATTTTTTAATCTTTTTAATGTACTCTAAAATGTTTTTTTTTAAACTGGCAACAGAAATTATCCAAATGCAGAAACGACATTGGTTGGAGTAATTAATATATAGATTTTTAATGGGTCCCGGCTGTTAAAGTCGCAATGTTCCGCATTAGAATTTATTATTTGTTTTATGTGTGTATCGATCATGAAACTATTTGAATGGTGTAATTATATAGTTTTGTGTATATAGTGTAGAATATATATGTAGAATTCGAGACTACTGGAT
>JADDOH010007175.1:0-38728 GCA_016648135.1 Agrypnia vestita
CTATGACCTAATATAAATATATTTCATAATTTAAATTTTTCTTATATTTTTCTTTCTTATTTTTTCACAAAATTCCGATTAAAATTTATCGCGAAATCGTTGTATATTTGTGCTAGTGTGTAAACAGCGCCATCTGATAATGACGCACATTGTTACGTAGAGAAAATAAGCAGAAAAAATAAATTCACAAAAAATCTGAATCCTTCTTTTATACCTCATTGACAGACATTATTAAATGGAGAATTATGCATTTTTTGCTTTTTACAATTCACCATTATTTGTGCCTTCTAATAGCGTTAGTTACGGACATTGTTACACAGATAATAGTGTATTCTGATATTATAAAATATCTTATTGCGAATATTGAAGTATTAAGGCGGCCATATACGCTCCGGTAGACCGTAGAGGTACATCTGTTCGGTCGACCTCTAGATACGTACCGCAGCGTGTGTGGTGTTCGCGGGTGGAGGTTTCCAGACCTGTACAGGTGACCGCAGAAGAATTGAAATTCTATACTTTTTGTCTGTGTGGCCGCGGCTGACAAATCTGTGCGTGTGTGGCGCTCTCAGTTTATATTCTCTATTCTATGCTCTCAGTATCTCTCTATTATGTGATGTCGTAGCTGTGACAGGAAGAGGTTATGTTGGGTGCAATGTTTTTTAAATGAAAAGTCTTAAGCGTTGTAAAGAAATCGAAGTTTATAAATTGGAACCGTATCTTTAGCGCGTAAAAAATACCACGATCGACCCAAAATTGCTGCAAAAACTAAAAGAATTGGAGCCTGATGCCAATATGAATATGGTTATAAAATTATTCATATAAATTAATTGTTAATATTTTTTAAAACATATTTTATAATTTTGATTCGTATTTTTCTCTTCAGATTTAACTATAAATAAAGGCTAAACTTTATTTTATGGCCTCACTCGATTTTCTTAAAAATAAGTATCCTGATGGCAAAACTGAAATCAAAATTTGGCGGTCGTTAGTATTAAAATCTAAATAAATAAATATTTTAAACAAAACTATTTTATTAGGTACCTGCAGGTAATCTTTTCGCAGAACATTAAACGAAAGGCATCACACGTCTCTGGAATTATTTTACCGAGAGCTTGAGGTGATATGATACTAGAGAATTTAAGGCATTAGTATGATTTCCCTATTGCAAAAAATCTGAAAGGGAAATCTATTGCAAATATCTTAAAGACCTCTCCCATACAAAGTTTGCATATTCGCCGCCATTTTATAAAAAATCTTAGCCACAAATTAAATGTATATAAATCGATAGAGGACTTTCATACAAACATAAAACTATTCGGTCATAAAATCCTAAAGCGACATGTTTCTGAGATATTCACATATAAAAAATGTTATTTTGTACCTATGAAGTGTAATACAAATGACACAATTATCGACATCTAACTTTTGATAGCGATCGATCACTTGAAATGGCGGCAAACATAATTTCATTTTATCAGTAGGTACATATCTATGAGATCTTGAGATAATTTGATATTTTAAAATAATAAAGAGTGTTTTGCATTACATGTATATATATTATATGAATAAGAGAGGTGATCGGCACTCCTTTTAAATAATATCTCAATGAATTATTCGAATATTAAAGATATTTAAAATGATGATAGTAGGTAATTAAGTATTCTACACATTTTTGAATACATCAATCTTTTCGAAATCAATTCTTCTTCCTTTTCTTCGTAAGGTTTTATGAACTTATAATAATAAGTGAAATTTTTTAAATATATTTAGGTTTTTTTTTTCATTGGAATTTAAAACGTGATGGTAATAGACACAAGCGATATATTTAAAGAAAAAAAACTGACCGAATTATTTTCAAAAGATTTTGTTTCTATTTATTATTATAGATGAAGAGAAAGCGGCAAAAGAGTGTGCGTTAAAATGTGCAATAAACGTGTCAGTAAAAATGTAAAATGTAAAATGTCCCCGCAATTATAAAATAATTTAACGTGACAATGATAATAAAAACGAACGCCGGTGAGCGGCCGGCAATCTGTGCGGGTGCAAACTTGTCTCGACATGTACCTACCCACCGACACGTGCGGACTTCCGGGCGATCCGCGACCCGCGACCCGCGACCGGGTGACCGCTAATTAGGTATGCATAATTAATTAATAATATTTATCATTATTATCGATCGATTATTTATTTGTTTGTTCGCGTTCGTATTCGCCGCGCCGGGTAGGGTGAAGAGCGTCGAGCGGTGAGTTTGATTTTAGAATGTATAATAATAATATTAATACTATAATACTTTTACTTACTATTTCATATTTAGTTTGACTTAAATGAAGTTACGAATATAAAAATCTCCATAACTATTGATATTAGGTCATGGTTGCTTGAACATTTTAGACTCATAACATAGTCAGGAATCTACCTGCCAAGTTTTTGCTGCTAGCTCTGGTACAGCCTGTACATATATCGTAAAACTACTATCTACAATTTGTAAAAAAATATGTTTGCTGTTGTATTATTAAGTTTTCATTTAGTTTTTAGTATAATTATGTTCGTTTTTTGTTGATTATTTGAGTTATTATGTACTTTTACTCACTATTTCATATTTGGTTTGACATAAAAGAAATTACGAAAATAAAAAATAATATTATAAATATATACGTTTTTTATTTTTTCGATCCATTTATCTGGTAGAGTAGCAAGTTTATGTACACGCTCATAGCATCAAACGATGGTAGACTAGACAAGGTATGAGAAAAAAAAGGTTTCAAAACGGGGTTAGTCACCACTTAGCAGAAATTTAATTTTATTTGATCCGCTCCATACAAAAAATACAAAACTTTTTTGCTCAAACTATAAAGTTTAGGAAAAAGTTTCATAGGACAACTATTGATAAGGTTAATGAGCTCTATCCATCGGCATAAAGAAAAAAGTAAAAAAAGAAAGTTGGTCCCTAAGTCCCTCAAATTACGGTTTCGACCCACTGTGCTTCGGTTCGGGCGGCGGCCGCGCGTTCAAACCATTCGACCGATTTACATGATCTTGACGCTGACTATCCGTTCGCTAGGCCGGTGCCGCCCCCCAAATACGAGCGCCCTAGACCATCGCCTAGTTTGCCTATATGAACGGGCCGGCCCTGTGTACGGGCGACCTCTAGAGACGTACCGCAGCGTGTGTGGTGTTCGCGGGTGGAGGTTTCCAGACCTGTACGAGTGACCGCAGAAGAATTGAAATTCGATTCTTTTTGTCTCTGCGACCGCGACGGGCAAAAGGTAGGGATGGGTAAATGAAAGAAAATGTCGATATATATATATATATATATTTCGTTTCCGTTTCCCAAATATTTTAGTTTTTTTAAAAATAAAAGCTTTTTTGCGTTGCTCTGAAAAGAGTATATATTTTATTAGCAAAAGAACATAATATTTCATATTAAAATTTAAAAATAATAAAAGTACACACCTGAAAAGAGAAACAACATTTAAAGCTATTATTTTATATTATTTTATCGATTAACCGAGAAAAATATCGATGTGCAAAAAAAAGGTAACCAAAAAAAGGTCGCCAAAAAAATATCGAAGATAATATATCGATATATCGGGAAAAATATATCGATATATTGGGAAAAAACTATCGATATATTGGGAAAAAACTATCGATATATCGAAAAAAATATATCGATGACCAAAAAAAAGGGTCGTCAAGAAAAAATATCGATTATCCAAGAAAAAAATATCGATATTTCATATATCGCGAAAAAATATATTGACTATATATATTATATTGAATATATATATATATATATTGAACAACGTTCCCTCTAATTTTTCTATTGTGTGTGCGGATCTTCGAAGCATCTGTGCAGTGGCGGTGCGATAAATTTTCACCCCCCCCATAGGGTATTTATTAATTACTGTGATTTTATATAATTTCCCTAGCTTTGTCCGGTAAGAAGAAAGCGGAGGAAAGTTGCCTGGCAAGCCCGTATTACAAGCCTCAATATGATATTCCAAATAAATACATATTTTTAGTTTAAAAAATGTTACTTACTTACTAGAAAAACTTCGCATTTCTATTGTACCTACTTTTCATATTTGCTTCGGAACATATATGATGCATTTGACACGATCATATGTCTTCGAATAAACAAATATTTCACCAATTGTTACTTTTTGTAAATGCATTGAAGATGGCATTTTTCTTTCGACGATTTCAGAGAGCCATTCCAGTTTAAATTTATCGCAGGATTTCTTCTTAACGGTCGCCACATCCACTCCTTTTCGACATTTTAAGGGGATGAATTTTATATAATTAATAGGTAAAATTGTATTATTCGACTCATTTCTCCGAAAGCGTGCGAAAGAATTGTGCATGTATTGTTTCATGCATTCGAGCAAAACTAAAATCTGGCAAAGGAAACTTTATTTTATAATATTGACTGTGCGGAGTGTAAAACATGTGTGTGGAGAAATTTTGCTAGGTGAACGCGCGCACACGCGCACACCTTACAGGGAACGTTGATATTGAATATCAATATATCGATATTTTTCAAACAATATCGATATATTGATATTTTTTACCCATCCCTAGTTTAGTTTCAAGCTATGTATTCACTATGGAACAAATTGCCCCTCAACATCACGCGTGGCATAGAGTCTACGTGACGTTGCAACGTCGCGCACTGTTCCGCGACGTCGCGCACAACATAGCGGAGCATTTCTACGTGTCGCGGCAACGTTGCTACGTTACCCTACTCGCACGGTACCCGAGCGAGCTTACGGCGACATCATGCTTTGCGTCAGTACCACGTGGTAAGTGAGTGAAAAATAAAATGATGTGAGGGCCAACAGCGTTCCTTAATATTGTCTTGCTTGGCTATGGAAGGCCCGATTATTTGTAATAATTGTCAAAAACAGTTGTTGTTATTCGAGAGAAATTGGCAAAAGATCCGTCAGACATTCGAAGATCGCATAGAATATCCATCCTTCTTTCTCTTTGCAGTAAATAATTTCACACCCACCACCCTTTTCTCCTCTTACGTTTCGATAACTCGTTAAAATAAATAGATAGAATAGATCGGGCGACATTTCCGTGACAAGTGATATGTGAATCCCGGTGTGTACACGTCAAATGACCGCGTCATTATCCCCGAAACATGAGCGTAGATGTTGATGCGACATGCCGCTCGGAATGTTTCGCGATTTGTCCCCTAGTGAACATGGCTTCAGTTTGTTTCCGGCCGTTCCGGCGTCATGCCGCGAGTGCTGGGTGCGACACCGCAACAGATGACAGCTGACAGATGTGACATGCGAACACAATTGAATGCCGTTTGCCATTTTGAATAAAATATTTGACATATTATGCAATGTCATGCAAAAACCGTAGTTGAAAAAGCTGATCCTTCTAAAGTATAATTTTATAACGTGTATATGAATATATACATATAATATATTTATATAAAATCTTTAACGCGTGCAATATCATATAAAACATTGCTTAAGCAGGAAATAAAAAAAACGCACAAAAGAGCTTTAAAAAATAGTATCCTATAACCGTATAAAAATATGCTTTTCAAACATGCGAATAGTACACTAGCGAAGGGAAAAACTACATTTCAAAATGAAGACTACAACACACACACGTTCACCAGTTTGAAGACTACAAAGTGTACACTACAATTGTAGTAAAAAATACTTGAAGTGAAGTAATTGTAGTACTACGAAATGAAGTGAAGTAATGAAGTAATTGTAGTATTAATGAAGTGAAGTAATGTAATGAAGTAATTGTAGTATTAATGAAGTGAAGTAACGAAATGAAGTAATTGTAGTATTAATGAAGTAATTGTAGTATTAATGAATTGAAGTGTAATGAAATGAAGTGATGTAGTACTAGTGAGTTAATATTTTTTTCCCAAATAAAAATTTGGCGACCCAAAAAAATAAAAAATGTCAACGAGAAAAATATTTAAGATAAATTGACGATATTTTCTCCACAGTAACATTTGGCGACCTAACAAAAAAAGAAAAGGTCGCTAGCCAGATTTCTTCATTTGATTCCAAAAAATTTTCAAACCATGGGGAGGGGGGGGTTGTTACAGTTTCCAGAGATTTCTTCTTCGTTTAGCTACATCAACTTCCCAAAAATTTCTTCATGGGTCCCAAAATTTTTCAAACCATGGGGGGGGGGAGGGTTGTTACAGTTTCCAGAGATTTCTTCATATATCTACATCAACTTTCCAAAAATTTCACGTAAAAAATGCACTATTTAAAGTATGTTTCTCATACTTTCGATAACTTTGAAGTGTATGTACTTTGTAGTGTTCGCTTTGAAATGAAGAGTACTATTTGAAGTTTATACTTTCAATAACTTTGGTGATTGTAGTTTGTAGTGTGCACTACACTTCAAAATGTGCGAAGTGTGCACTTCAATGTAGTACTACATTGTAGTAGTGAGTACAGAGCGGACCCATTACTATAGTACACTCGAAAATCGTAGTAAGACTCATGCGGTGTACCGCAACGTGTATGGGATCTACGGGTAAGCCCATACACATTGCGGTACGGACCGATCTGCGATATGCGGTGTACCTCTACGATGCACCGGAGTGTGTATGGCCGCCTTAAAACAAAAACTTTCTTTAAAAAAAACTCATGTACCTACATGCGGTAGAAGTTATACTTAATCAAAATCTTTGAGTAACAATTGCCAAAATACTAAATTAAGTGATTGGACATTTGTGGTGGTAGCGTTGAAGGTGTGGAATTCTGTGCTTTACGTAGCTCAGGTGGTAGAGCGCTCGCCTAGCACATGAGAGGTACTAGGAACGATACCCGGTGCTTCCAAGGACTATATTTATTTTTGTGCGTCCTTTAAGTGATGTATTTTAATTATAACTGAAATTATTAAAAAAAAAAACGAAATTGGAGAAAACAAAAAAATATCAGCCCTGATGATGGATCCTGCAGTGGGATCTGAAACGTCGGCCAGATAGGTCAGATATACACGGAAGAATATCCCAGAAAACTGCACACATAATGTTATGTCGGTTAGTCGCTGCTTTGTTGTATGTACGATCAGGGTTTGAGCCCCTATCCAGCCGTGTATTTTGTTTTTTTTTGCCTTGAATTCGAATGAAATATAATATAAAAAATACTGGGTCGCCCCAGATTAAGCTGGGAGAAGCAACGTATATGAAAACGGAATGGGTCTGGATGGAAGCAGCGCAAGACAGGGGGATATGGAAGGACCTTGTCGAGTCTTTGAGCCAACTAGGACAAGGGGTTAAAGATGATGATGATGACTTACAGAAATGTAACCTCGAATATTATAAATAATTACGGCAAACAAATTTTTTTTTAAAAAACGTATGCATTTTCAAAAAACGTCCAAGTCCAAGTGACAAACAAAAACCTTCTTAAAAAACATCGACAATAATACGAAATACATAAATCTGTACGAGAAGCCATTTTTTAGCATTTCAATTACCCACCTAAAATCGTAATCCAATAAACAGTTGTAATTTTCAATTTAATGAGCAATCATTCGTCAGTTTTTGAATTAAGCATTTTTATGATTGGTACTCGATTCAAGATGGTCGATAATACATTATTTATATTACTGGAACACTAATTTCAAGTGAATAAATTTTTGACAGATTAAAGGATGCGCGCGCATTTCGTCTGCGCACCTTACGCATACCTTACGTGTGCACAACTTCTGTTACAGTAAAAATGTTGCACTGGACGCGCAAAAAAAAGTGATAACTTAAAATAAAAATCGATGCAACTCAAGTTTTTTCACGTAGCAGGAATATATTGTTCTATTTCATTAAATTTAAACAATATTGAATGAGATTTTTTCTGAGCTTCCTTGCTACAAATTTTTGTTTGTTTTTAGTGATATTTTTTATACAGTGCTGTGTTGTAAGACAAATAACGGTCTTATTAATTTTATAGGTATCCAATAATTATAAAAGTTGTTTTAGTAAGAGAACATAACAGCATGAAATGTCTTCTGAAATTAATAGGAAAAAACTACGTCCCGCACGAGAAGGGTGAAGGAGGTTAAGGCAAAAGCCACGTTAGGGCTACTGGAGAGACGGAGGGGTTCAAAAGGATTCAAAATGGAACCAAGTGGTTTATGGACGCATAGAGTAAGGAATGAAAAAAATATAAATTAATGCAATGCTAGCTATAGCATAATAGATAAAATAAAGAAATGTGATGATGAGATGGTTTGGTCTTGTGAAAATGAGCGAGACAAGGTTGCTAAAGAAAATATGTGGGGCGAATATTTAAGACAGCAGGATGAGAAGTTGCATGAATGTGGCCTAATCAAAAGTGATGCGCCAAGATAGAAAAGTATGGCGTTCTGTCCTCTCTGCCTACCCCTGCGGAGAAATGGTGCGGTTGTTAGGTAAAATATATGTTCTCATAGAACGCGTGAGAAATGACTTTTTCAATTTTATGATCTCATCTTGCGGTGAATTTAAAAAAGATTGACCAGTTTAAGAAATATCGATAAAAAAAGTTTTTGTAGGGCGTGGACCTTGTGGACACCTATATTGTGTATCATAGTGAATTGCAATATTAGCATTGGTGTAGTAACGCCGCTGGCTTTAGCTTTACCGTTTTTCTGATACACCACTTTATTTAAACCTAGGTATATTATAATGCATTATTTGTAAAGTATGGTGGGAAATGTCAGGGGAAATCCAGACGCATGGTAACCCTAGTAATCTATGGTTACTGATTGTCTCTTTTCTATGGGTTAGTGGGATCTGCTGGTAACACTGCTTCCGTCAGGTCCTGTGAATTGCGAACAATTGTGAATCGCGTTTTTTTTTTAAATATTGACAGCATTGTATAAATATAATACAAAGTAAATAAAAATAGAGTGCCTGTGACCATTTTGTACGAGACCATGATGTATTAATTGTATTATATCATTGGTTTGTACTAGTTTGTAGAACTGTACAACCCGTGTGTGGACGCTATCGCTTGTTTCGGAGAAGTTGACAGTTTTGTAAAATCCTATGTAATGGTGTAAATAAAATAGAACCCGAAATCAAAATTACTGCGACCAAAGATTAATCATTTAAAATTACAAAGTGAAAAACACTCAAAGGGTTCTCAAAACAAAAAAGTTTTGGAAGTACTGCTTGTGTTTTGTAAATTGATTTCAAGATGGCTGCTTTACAATGTGAATTATAAATAATGTTAGTTATACGAATAAGTGTCTAGTGTCTACTAATTTTTGAAAGCCGTGGTGACACTCCCCAATAATATCTTCGTACCGGGATGACAGAGCGCATTCACCCTTTCCTAAAGTTTAATAATTGTATAGGTTTGTAATCTTAAGCTGCCATTTTTATCTGACTGAGAATCACGTATGCTTTGTGTTTGTTCTGCGGCCCTGGATCAGTGCTGTTAAAAGTATGTTCGCGGTCAGCTGTCCTCAAATACTCGAATAGTGTGCGCGAGGGATTAAATAAACAGTTACGACAATTAAGAACCAAAAATGGATTGGCAATCTATAGAAAGAAGTATATACGCCTGTCGGAACGAGTTTGATTTTGTCCCACCGCCCGAAGCCCCAGTATTCGAGCCCACGATCGAAGAATTTTCTGACCCCCTCGGCTATATTAATAAAATACGACCAATTGCAGAAAAAACTGGTATTTGCAAAATACGACCACCGAAGCGATGGTCACCACCTTTTTCGCTCGACGTTGATAAACTTAAGTTTACTCCAAGAATACAAAAATTAAATGAACTTGAGGGTGTGACGAGACTGAAATTAAATTTTCTCGAAAAAATAACAAAATTTTGGGAATTGCAAGGACGACCGTTGAAGATACCATCATTTGAAGGCAAGAAAATTGATTTATTCAGTTTGTATCATATTGTGAAATTAGAAGGTGGAATTGACAAGTGCACAGCAAACAAAGGCTGGAGAAAGGTGTCTTCACTGTTAGGCTACAATCATGGCCCTCTTTCTTTATTCTTTTTGAAAAATACTTATGAAAGCATTCTTTTCCCCTTTCATGAGTTTTGCTCTGAAAAAAAAGCTGCATTAAATATTGTAGAAACAGACACTAAACCTAAAGATATTATTTCATGTGAAGAAGATATTAAAAAAGAAAATATAAATGTTGCAATTGATGCAGTCCCAATTGATGCGGAGGCCTACAATCCTTGTTCAAGAAAGTATATTAAAAATACCAAGATTTTACCTGGCACAACAGATATTAAGGAAGATGCAGATTTTGATGATAAATGCAACCGGGAATTGAGACGCTTGGCATGTTATGGAGCAGGTCCTAAAATGCCTGGATGTAATGTGATTCCCTCCATTAATGATGACAATTTAGGTAAATTTCGCAAAAGAACAAAAATGGAAATAGATCCTCTTGCAATATACCATTGTGTCGTTTGTAAAAAAGATAACAGAGATAACGACTTGCTTGTATGCAATGGTTGTTCAGACACCTACCATACTTTTTGTCTGAAACCACCACTGAAAAATATCCCCGATGGTGATTGGCGTTGTTTAAATTGCATAGCCGAAGAATTAAAAAAGCCAGATGAAGCATTTGGATTTGCTCAAGCTGAAAGAGAATATACACTTCAAGAATTTGGTGAAATGGCCGACACATTCAAAAAGGAATATTTTAAAATGGATAGTCATTCTGTGCCTACAGTGTTAGCTGAGAGAGAATTTTGGAAAATTGTGTCGTCAACAGATGCAGACGTGATGGTTGAGTATGGTGCAGATCTTCACTCCATGGATCATGGTTCTGGATTTCCTACAAAGTCATCCATCAATCTATTTCCAGGCGATCAAGAATACGTGGAATCGGGTTGGAATTTAAATAATTTACCTATTCTTAATGGTTCTGTACTAAGGTTCATCAACACGGATATCTCGGGCATGACTGTTCCATGGATGTATGTTGGCATGTGCTTTTCCGCTTTTTGTTGGCATAATGAAGATCACTGGAGTTATTCTATCAACTTCTTGCATTGGGGAGAGCCCAAAACTTGGTACGGCGTACCAGGTAGCAGTGCTGAACTTTTGGAGGCCACCATGAAATCTGCTACTCCCGAACTCTTCCAGTCTCAACCCGATCTCTTACATCAACTTGTTACTATAATGAATCCAAATATCCTCATGGATGCCGGGGTACCCATTTACAGGACAGATCAACATGCGGGAGAGTTCGTCATAACCTTTCCCAGATCTTACCATACTGGATTTAATCAAGGATATAACTTCGCTGAGGCGGTGAACTTTGCCCCACCGGATTGGTTACCCACGGGTCGGGAGTGTGTGCTTCATTATAAAAATTTAAAGAGATTTTGTGTTTTTTCACATGATGAATTGATTTGTCGAATGGCTTTGGAAGGAGACAAGTTGGATCTAGCCGTAGTTATTCCGACATACAAAGAATTGGCATCCATGGTGGAAAGTGAAACGAGAGAGCGAGGAAAGTTGGCAGCCCAGGGAGTAAAGCACGCAACTCGCAGAGCTTTCGAGAAGCTCGCAGATGATGAGCGCCTGTGTGAAATCTGTAAAACGACGTGTTTCCTCTCTGCGCTGACCTGTGATTCTTGTCCAAATATGGTGTGCTTAGATCATTCTTCAGAGATTTGCCGCTGCAAACCAGAAAATCTAGTTTTGCATTACCGGTATAATTTAGATGAACTTCATATTATGTTGCAGACCCTTAAGTTTAGAGTTCAAAGTTTTGATAAGTGGATGACTGAAGTTAAAACAATATTATCTGCGAGTCCGTCACTCAGAGGCAGAACTGAGAAGTTAAAAGACTTAGTAGAAGAGGCAGAGGAACTTAAAATACCCAAGTGTAAGTTATATCAAAAATTATTAGATGAACACTGCAAGGTCAGTAGTTATGAAACGGTCATCATTGAGTTGGACGATGATTGAATGCTTGTTGCTTTCTTCATCACCTTTAGTACAAAGTTCGGGTTTAAACAGTATTAGCGTTTAACACGTGTCAATTTTTTTTGATTATTTATCAATTCTAAACTTATTTACTACAGCAAATTATAAAAATTTATTTTCATTTATTTGATTGAAATGATATTTAAAATACACAATATTGCTTGCCCAATGTAACTTGGCATGCGGCGAATTTTGAACTAAAACTCGCCCTGCCCGCACCCGGCGGTAACCCCTCGTCCTGTCATTCAGTACAATTTTGTATATGGTCGGGAGCTGTGACATCTTGATTACCAATATACACTGAATTATTATGTCCAAAACATCTTAAACAGTCCGGGATGGTGCAAGAACAATTTCCAATGAAGTATTAAATTATCCAATTAAGTTTTGCGAAGCTGAAAAAGCGAATAATGGACTGATATTACCGTCTGACAGTTTGACAGATAGAAAGGCCGCCATTATTGCATGGTTTCTTTAGTGCTGCCTGACCAAATTTCTGTATTTAATACGACACCGGTCACCGGACATTCTGTACATTATGTATTGTGTAATAAATTTACACCCTGACAACTTCTGTTACACGACAGGGACGCCCTCCCTCGCACGCCAAGTTATAGTGGTACGTCTACAGTTTCAGTTGATTTGGGTACACACACATCTGCCACAACATCTGAAACATCCCTCTTTGTAGCTATTTTTTTAAGTCATAACATCTTCAGCTTACAGGATTTTACTTGCATTGAATAGTTTCCCAACATACTGGAGTGAGGAAAAGTTTTCACGACACATTTATAAGATGAAACATTTAGATGCTTAGCATTAAACGGCAAGTGTATTTAGTAAAAAGTACGATGTCCATAAAAAGGATTGTGGGGTATCATTGTGAAGGCCAGGGTATGTTAAGCTATGCAAAACTTAGTCTGAAGGTGTGTGATCTATTAAAATTACCAATATCTACATTACAATCTTGCTTTATTCAATGGCTAAAAATTACTATGTAGGCAGTTGCTGGGATCTGTAAAAACTTTTTATTAAATTTAATTATGGTCTATATACAACCCACGCTCTATTGTATAGAATGTTAAGATACTCCTATCCATGCACTTTCTTGCATACTATTATTTGTTAATAGTGAAAAGGTTTAAAATCTAAATGAATGAAAGCCAATTTTATCTGGGTATGAATAATTGTAACTTTATTTTATTAAGAAAAATACCATTAACTGTACATTCATTACTTATTTATATTTGCATATATTTAAAAAGTATTTCACTGTGCATAAAATTCTTATTTTAAGTGTCCATAGGTTATATAACTTTATATTTACATAAGATTTATAGAATGTATGTTAGAAAATAATACATTTATAAATAAATTAAGTTTGAATAAAGTTATAACAATTTCTTTGGCATTTTTTTCAACTTGAAATAGTTTTCTTCATAATTGGTGTATGCATGCACATTTTAAAATTCTTTTTATTTATATGCGTAATATTTTGCAAAAAATAGTAACACATCAGAAATTGCAATTGGATTATATGAAACATAAAATTAATGTCAAGTATTTAGTAGTACAACTAGATAGACTTTATAATAGACTTTATAAAAATGATTTAATACATTTTTTCCATCATATGTAAATTTTTTGTATACTTTGTAATATATTTTTATACACATAATTTTTCTGTAAATTGGTTCAAAATTATGTTTTATTGTTTATCCTTTGCGACTGCTAATATAGATACTCTAAATAAAGCACCTTTGTCAGTATATATATGTCTTTAATACAATACAGGCCTCGATTTTTAGTTATTTCTTTGTTTTAAATGATTTGCCTAAGATGTTGCAGAACTTTAATTTCATTTCTTAAAACAATATCTCTTGGTTGTCCGTTTTACCAGCATGCATTTATCCATTTAAAGTTGTATTACTTTTACATAAATAAATAATAAAACACACTAATGTGTTATTGTGTTTATTACTTTATTAATGTATGGATGCTAAAGCTAAAGCACTAAAATGCTAAAGCACTAAAAACATATTTTCTTAAGGCAAAGTATTTTATATTTGGTTTTGTCTTATAGCCTGTAAAAAAGTTTTTGTTGAGCACCATAAAAATGAGGAATATTCAAATTGTTATTTAACCCAAAAGTCACTTTAATCAAGCATGTAATACTTGTAGGCATTATATCAACATAAGCTAATTGGAGCTGCCTTGTGAAAAATATAGTCTGGAGGTAAAGAGAGACACTGTCTTAAATATTGTATTTATATTAGAATATCCCACACAAAGGCCAAGATCAGAACACACTCGACAATCTAGATGAAGCGTCATTGCATTGCGTACTAAAAAGAACTACCAAATTTACTTAGCTCCATTTCGTTTGATATCTAGGACATTCAAATTTTCTGGGTCGAGTTTGAATTGTTAGTTACGAAAAATAATTGGATACCTTTTAATCGATTTGCATATTTCCGGCTTTATTTTTATTACTGTGTATTTTGAATACATTACATATAATTTTTTATTTCTTTATTGTCTTATTGATCACGCTATTGCCATGAATCAATCATTAGTTGCTACCTTTGCATAAAAAACCACCAAGTTTGCAGTCTGTGCCCTCTGAAAAAGTCTTAAGTTAAAGTTATATAATCTAACTTTCGCGATGGGCCTGCAAAGAGAAATAGATATTGTATAAAGTTCTTACATCACTGGAAAACCAAATTTTCAGATGCATTTAGAGATGGAAAGCTTTTTATTAAACCTGCTGATAATTCTAAAGTTTATCATTCAAAAGTAGATATTAAAAAAAAAATCATTGAACCTAACTATCCCATCATACGCATGACAAAGTTTAGTAACCGGTAAGTTACACAACACGTTTAGGGTGTAATTGACATGGTAGATGGAATTTCTTTTGACCACTTTGCCCAAATTTACAATAAACATTAAAATTCAGATGCATCTCCATTCTTAAGACCAGACAAAAAAAGCTTATTGAATTAATTATGAAAGAAGTTGTATCTTGGGTGCATTGATTTGGAAGCATGAGCTACACATATAGCTTCTTCTACACGTGTATACACATATCTTCATGTAAGCTAGTTTTTACTAGCTTACTTAAATATTTCATGTATAGGATGCCATGTTCTGTTAATGCAGAGACAATAAGAAAATAGATTGAGTTTGCAATATACGTACAAGTATACTAGGACAAAGCTAGTCTGGTTATTATTCAAATCAACATACGAGCATTCCTTAGTCTCCTTTGGTTATTATGAGAACCTCTGTTTATTATCTGAACTGACTCGCCAAACATAAATAAATCAAACAGTGCCATATATACAGCTTCTAAAAGGGAATGTGGTCAAGGAATTGACAATCAAAAAAGCATTAATGAGACGACACGGATCAGACTGTTGATTTGACAAATCAATCAACACTTTGCAGTTGTGCATTTAGTAAGAATGATAAATAACTTTATCAAAAGTTTTTGCCAAAATTATAGTTTTACCAACTGAGAAGTGAGTTCCATAAGCGTAATAAAGATTTTTATATGTCTGGTAGGGCTGTCAGATTCATTGCAGAAAAACATTGCCGTTGCATCCAGATTTTGACAGTATGTTCCGAGAATGTTCTCTGTGAAGCGTCCTAATCTGGTAGTGCAAGGTTAAGAGGCTTATCATCAGGACTAACATAAAAGATCTCAAAAATTATATGTTCATATTTTTATTTACAATTACACATTTGAATTGACATTAGATGTAATTTGATAATTACTTTATGTCGTTACGTGATAATATTAATCGACTTAGTTGGACATTGTTTAAAAGTATCTAGTTATATTTAAAATGATTGAAAATTTGTGTTTTAACCAGGGTTCGAGGATATATATCCGCGGATATATATATCATGATGTACATCACGATATTTATGGCTTGATATTTATTTTTGATATATATCCAAAAAAACTTTCTGCGGTCGTTAATAGATGGCGCTAGTTGTATTTTTAAAAAATGCTACAAGATATTCTTTAAATACCTGCGGTCGTTACTAGATGGCGCAAGTTGTTTTTTAAAAATTGCTATGTTTGTTTTTTTGACATACGCTATATAACGACAATCTAACACATGTGAAGACTCGGGAAAGACAATGAATGTCACTTTTTTTGTGAAATTGACCTTTTTTGCCATCTGTTGACTTTTTGGGGTATTATTTTATACAATAAATCAGAATTGGGTAAAATACATATATGTAATACTGGAGTATTACATATATGGTAAAACACTCTGGTCAGCTGTAATAGTTCAATTTATATCTGTTTATCCATCTCAAGAAACAGAAATGTCCGCCCGTTGTACGTCAAAAAACATAGTAAATTTGCATATTTTTAAGTAAAGACAAAGAACATGTTATATAATATAAAGTAATAAGTTGATTCAATATTTATATAAAAAGAGCAAAAAATTAAAGAAATATAGATTTTGAAACTATAAAAAAACTGTTTCTCTGAATAAACATTTCTTGACATTCATTGTTTTTCCCGAAGAGTCTTCATGTGATCTCTTAAACAGATGGATTATTAAAAGTTAAGGATTTAAATTTTAAGAGTAAATGTCTACAAAGATTTTTTAAAATCTTATAGATTAGATTATGAATACGAAATAAAAGATTAATAGTAAATAATTTGTTTTATATAATCCATTTTTAATTTCACACAACGAAACAAACACCCATAATACTACATTAGAAAGAGCAACTTATATATAGTAATTTGGCATATATTAGCTTTTTTCATTCATGTACAAAATAAAAAAATAAATTTCCTAATTATTTTGAGTTTGTATCAATCGACGTGAGCAAAAAAGGAGAAAAAAGTTTGGATATATATCCATTTTTTGATATATATCGGATATATATCAAAAATACTGATTTTTTGATTTTTATTAAAAAAATCGGATTTTTTCAAACCCTGGTTTTAACAGAGAATTTGAATGAGCTAAGTATGGCAGGCAACTTATAACGATAAATGTGTGCAATCTATATATATATGTATGGTTATTGAAAAAACAAAACTGTTGTGAAATGACTTGCCCTACAGAGATAAGACAACACTTCATAGACCAGAATTTTGGTGTGCTGATTCCCTAAATTACATTTCTGTTCTTTTTTAAATGGTAAATACCCAGTATACTATCTCATTTTAGTTACGAGACAAGATTCGGCATGTTGAGGTTTATGACTTCTCTTTAACAGTTTATAAATTTATATGTATTTAATGAGTTAACTTTCAGTATATCTATATATGTATATTCGCTTCAAATAAATAAGTATTATGCTTATTAGACATTTGATTTTGGTAATACAATAAAACATCATTAATTCGAAATTCAAGGCACCCAAAACATTTCGAATTACACGGAAGCCTGTTAATTTGGAATTCAAAGTACAAAAAAAATCAAAATTCTTAATACAATTGCGAAATTTGCCAAAAATCGTAAAACTCGTGAAAAAATCATTAATTTAGTGAAAAACTTCTGTATTCTTGCATATTTCAAAAATTAATTTTGAAAACGCAATATTTATTATGCTAATACGAAGACCGCGACATTTATATTACCATAGAATATATTTGTTGTTTTCACTTGCGAAAAAAAATTGAAATATTTTTTAAATTTCATCGAATTTCAAAAAAAAATTCAAAGTATGTGGACTAAAAGTATTAATTTATGGCGCAAGGGGCTAAAAATTATTACGATTTACCGGGATTTTCGAATAATCGGGGTAAATCTACCATGAAATTAGCATTTTGGGTCTTGTGGGTTTTAAAAATTTCAAATTATGGCAAATTTCGAATTAACGGCGGGGTTATATTTGTAATCCATAAAAAAATTAAAACCTTTCCATAACTATAAAATGCTTATTATGTACTTTGTCTTTATTTCTTGGTCTATGTACATAATATTGAAATATTCTACTCTGAATTTTTAGTAACCCAATTAAAGGCTTTTTTAACATTGTCACATCTTAAGAGTGGAGTTTTTTTCCGTAATCCCATTTCTTAGGCATTATAAATATAGTGTGATACCTAAATATTTTTAATTTCTTATCTCAACACTTTTTTTAGCATAAGCATTAATATATTGTTAAATTGTGATTGTGAAGTGATTGCATTAAGCAATATTTTTCTAAAGGGTGGGGTTAGTACAGACAACAATGATGAGATGCTATACTGGGGATTTACAGTGCGATTTATTAATATTTTGAATGATCCATTTTTAAAGAAAAATTACGCACACTAAAAATTACTTTATAATATGGATATAAAATCAAAATATTTTCATTCCAATGAATAATAATACATAATTCTTTAGTTTAATAGGTTTTTTCGTGGCCATTTTTCATTCATAAAATCTTTACTATTTGTGTTTTATTGTGGAAAGTAAGTCGCCTCCCGGCTACTCACTATTGGCTGTGATCATCAAATTAGTCCTAATTTCAAAATATGAGCCACTTAGTTTTAAGCTGTGTTTTTATCTAAACAACTTAACGTGTTATATTCTATGTTTGAGCACAAATATAATAAGGTAAATGTACTAAAACGACGGTTTCTATGTAAACTAAGACATCTACAAATAAGCAGTTTTACAAGAGCTGTAAAATTAAATTTTGGCTTTACATTCAAAATGAGCGTTTTTCTCCGTCAGTTTTTTCTTTGAAAGAAGTAGAAACATTTTTTTTTAAAATTTTGTATTGCAAAGAAGAGTATTTCTATGTATCGGTACAAAAAATTCTAAAATATATATTTTGCAGATGTCCGAGTTTACATAGAGACTGTCGAAATATATTCATCTGCAGTTTATACAGTCGGACAAAAAAAGATTGGTTTGCAAGCATTGGCGTGCCCTATCGGACACAGCTAATTACTAAGAAAATTTTGGTGTTTTATAATTCTAGTTAGAATTATGTATGCTAATGATTGGAAATATGAAATTCAATATTTTGAAAAGGCTTTTGTCACAGAGTGGGTATTAAGAATTATTTCTCAAATTTTTTTTTTACTTGTATCGTGGTCTAACATAATTATTTATGTAGGTAAATAAAAATGTGTTTGTGTGAAAAGTTATAAATTTACCATAATGTAAATCCATACATACATATATATTCATAGGTACATTTGGTACATTTACCTTAGAAAAATCTAATCGCATTTGTAAAATGAAAACTACTGTTTTTCTTCAGTGAATTTGTGAAGTGTTTTTAAAATGGTAATTAAAAGCACACCACTTATTGCACTCGCCACACTTCCCACCTCGAATAAAATATTTTTTTTATTCTTAATTATGTTTCTTATGTAAATTATGACTTTTATAAAGTATTTAATTGTAATTAAGATTGAAGGCCATTTTGAAGAATATCCTTTCCTTTTGTAATTCACATAAATTTGTCTCATTTTTACATTTTGCAACTGCAAATTGTTAATTTTTATTTATTTGTTCTCAAATTTTCTCGAAACTCTAATCTAATGCACAACCTAATGAGACATTCCAGTCAGAATAATAACCTTATATTATTTGAAATAATAACTGTGTGTTTAGTCATTTTAATAACTAATAAAAAAAAAAATAAAATAACTTTGTATATGATATAACCACTTTGGTTTTATTATTTATAAAATATATAATCCTGTGAAAAATCACAGGATATAATAATTAATAACGACCCTTGCGTGTAACATGAGTCGTGCGCCGATTGATCTATCACACTCTGGCACACGGGCCTCATTAACAGCTAATCATCATCAGTGTTGTAATTCCAGCGAGTATAGACAGACAGACATTCAAAATCAGGATAGTTGACTTGTTTTGGAACAGTATCTGTTCCAATATTATTACCATAAATAATAAACTTAATTAATACATAAAGTTATTTTGTATTGATTATTATTCAATAAAAATGTGTTATCTGGGACATCCCAGCAGGGTTAGCACAAACTTACTTCTTTGGTATGCTAAAATGGTTGTTGAATGTAGATTGCAGCTAACAAACTACCAAGTAAGAAATGTAGTTGTCATAAACAAAAAAAAAATCAACAATGTAAGTAGTTGGTCTTAAAGAGCTGGTTTAGAGTGTGGACTCACTCAATAAAATTGGATCAGATTTCTGTATAATCCCACCTTGCTGTAAATAGTTCATATGACCACAGTGTGAATTTTATTATGTGATAGTAATTCCAAATTATTTTATTGTAAATATTGTCTTGATACATGTTATAATTATTGTATAAATATTTAACAGGAAATTCATAAATATTTTTTTTGTTTTAATCAGTGTTATCTAATCAAACTTTTCATACTTCATTCAACATATGATGGCTTTCAATGACAAAAAATAAAGAATAAAACTGTCCGCCTGCTGATAGTTCACAGTTACATGTTGATTACAACCATGTATTTAATGTGGTTACTAAATACAGGCTGTTCTTTAACCCCTTAATACAGTGGCGGATTTATTGCCAGTTCACTATTTCTTCCAACCAACCGCGTGTTCAATTCGTAATTATGAAACGATCATGTAAACTTTAGATAATTTAGACTACCTGATGAAAAAAGTTTAATCATGTTACATAACAAATGTTGGCAATATTATAATAACTTTTTAAAACTGTTAGTAAAACTTAAGATCTTTGCATGTGCGTGATTTATTTTTGATAATTTAGCAAAGTTTGGCACCATATCACCTGTCCACAAGAAGCCTCGAACAGATGTATTTTTTTATTCCGAAAGCTTGAGTAAGACACTGATATTTGTGAAACTCGCGTGAGATACAACTGACCTGATTTAAGTTAGTGTTTGCAAGCTTGAGACTAAGGGTCAGTTGTGGTAGTAAAAGTTAAGAAAAAAAACAGGTTTTTGCGCTTTCCATCAGTTAAACAACTCCAAAATTACTGATCAAAAAAACTGGCCATTACAGTCAAGCAAGTGCTTATTCTATTTAAAAAAGAACATCTTGGTCAAAATATTTTTTCCTTTACAATCTCTTCTGTCTTGCATGTCTTCTGAAACATTTCGCATTATTTGGTTAATTTTTTTATGAGATGCATTTAAGTAGCAGAACTTCTCTATTTGAATTAATTTTTGTACACTGATTGAAATTAAATTGTGATTTTAAATATTTCAAATTAAAAAAGTCTACCTGATTATTGAAAAGGTTTTTTTCTACACATCTCAAAACAATAATCTATTTTCAAATCTGATATGTATTATGTTTGAATGTTTGTATAGAGTTGTATATGCCATTTTAGTGATTAATTTTTTTTTGGACAATACGAGTATAATATCATTTCCGCCATACTTATTTGGGTTACAGATATACATATATAAATAAAATATTCTTAGCCAAAACATGAAGTTTAATTGTTGACCATTATTTATAAACCCCGCTGCATAATTATCGCAACCCTTTATGTTATGAAAATGTCACATGTAAATTGTTCTAAGCTACAATTTGTTAAATTACAAGTATGGAAAGGTCATTATGTGGACACTGCATGAAAATAAAATAAGTGTGGTTGAAAGAATAATATTTTGTACATAGTTATATATAGGTAATTATAGTATGTATTATAGCAGTGAAATAAATTAAAATTCATTACAAATTAATATTTGACTTTAATTATATAAACCCTAGTTATGCATTCTACCAAAAAAATGTTTTTTACATTTGTTATATTCTATAAAAGAATGAACAAAATGCAGTTTTTGTATAAAGAAGGTAAGTGGGTTTCATAAATAAACACCCAAGAGTAGAAAATATTTCATTTCATTCACTTTTTCATTGAACTGGTACTGGTGCGTCCTAAAAACTTTAATTTAAAAATTATTTTTGATCTCGATTCATTTTATTTTGTGCACACTGAGGGCATGAGAAATAAGTGGGTCTTCAGTTATGTGCGGGCTGCAGTCAGTACTCTCAACATTAAAAACAAGCTTTTGAAAAATTCATTTGGCTTGGGTAAAGGAGGGCCTGCTTTATTTGTACATCGTATTTCAGTAATTTATTCATGTTTAATTTTATGTCATGTTTGGTTTCTAGGGTTTTTTTTTTAAAGTTATAGAACTTTAAAACGAAATAAAGCACATAAAAATCGTGATGGTCAAGGTATTGGTTTTGTCGAAAAGATTTTTTATATGCCATTAGTTTTTTTATATACATGTTTTTTTTAAGATCACTTTTTCAGATTGGATATACTTTTTCCAGTGATTTGTGCTCAGTTTGGTTTGCCATGATATCCATATTTCACCATGAATAGCTTACGCCAGAACAAAGCTTGCAACTTTATTATGACATCATATCATAATCATATTTAAACAATAATTGCATAAAATTATCTTTACTATAAAGATTCCATGGCCATTGCCATTATTTTTATGTTTTATCCCAATTATAATAATTTCATTGTCTGTCCATCTGGCAGTCCATCTGACCGTCCATCGCGACTTTGTGTAATGTCCGTAACTTCTTTATACTATTTTTTTTTATTCTGTATAGTAATTTTTTTTCTTTTTTTCCTTTTATTTTTATAAATAAATAAATACTTATTCTTTAGAAACTGACATGTATAAGTACCGTCATTTTTGACAGTTACAGCTAGTTTTATTTTAAAGTTCTATACCTCAAAGAAAACACCCTACACTAAATCAGGTGTAAGCGTATTACCTAAATGAACCACGGTTTTAGATATGTATTTACACATTTACATAAGGTTTAGATTAGGGTTGTAACGGAACCCCGCTTCCGCAATTGCAGAACATCCGCAAAAAATCTTGTCTCCGTATCCGCTTTTGCATGTTTTTTATGGAGTTTTAACTTTTAACAGAGATAGATATATTTGCTTTTGTCATTGCGTGTGACACCACGTGTGTGTCTCTGTCGAGTTCAGCCGATTGACTGATCTGCGAAGCATTTCCTATATCCTTTTCATCTGACGATGAAGAGGATATAGGAAATGACAGCAATGTATCCAATAGCAACCTCATCATATGACAATCATTAACAAATTAATATAATAATCAAAACCGGCTCCCACTAAATGAAGACCCTTTATTATGGTGGAAATATTATACTAAATTTCAAGTCTTTGTTCCCATCATGCGCGCTTATTTATTGTAGTTGCCAGGGTCAGTTCCAAGCGAATAACTGTTTGGAGCCGGTTTTATTTATGAAAGCTTAAGAAATTTATGCTACATATAGCATATATATCCCTTCTGGAAACTGTAAAATTTCATAAACTCAAACCATAGATAACACATGGAATAATTATATGCATAAGACATAAAGAAAGGCTTTATAAAGAAATGAAAAAAAATCCTCTTGACAAAAAACTAAGCAACCATTTCAAATCTTTCAAAAATAAACTAGCTTCTCTTATAAAAGACACTAAAGAAAAATATTACAAACTCAAACTAGACGATTCTGAAAATGATATTAAAAAAGTTTGGAACATATTAAATGAAATACATGTCGGAAAATAATCAAAGGAGTAAAAAAAATTACGTACAGATCATAAAACATAATAACAATTTAATAAATTGTGTGGAGGAACCAATAATAGGAGCAAACAATTACTTAACATTCAACGATTACTTCGCAAATGTTGGTAGAAACTTAGCTGAAAAAATAACAGTCACAAATAACCGCACTGAAATAACTCCGAATGTAGATAATGATTGATTTTTTTGACTAATGATCTGTCTGAAATTGAACAAATTATATCTAAAACGCGAGGTGATTCTGCTCTCCAGGTTTTGACGGTCTCACTGTAAAAACACTGAAAATTATAAAAAATTATATCAATCTCACATATTATAGTATTTCCGAATATGTGTAAATTAATTAATTACTCCAATATTCAAATCTGGGAGCCCGGATTTGAATCTCTAACTTCTCTAAGTCTAACTACATGCCCATTTCACTATGATCAATATATCGAAAATTTTCAAAAAAATTGTAAAGAAAAGACTAACTTCATTTATAAAAAGAAATTCTACAATAAGTGAAAATCAATTTGGATTCACAGAGGGCATTAGCACACAAGACGCTATCGCAAAAATTTTGACTATTATACAGAGTAATCTGGATAACTCAAATAAATGCAAAGGAATTTTTATTGATCTAAAGAAAGCATTCAATAGTATTTCTCATGAAAAACTTGTGGTAAAACTAAAAAATCGGGATAGATCTCTTAGCCCTTAAATGGATTAAAGCTACCTAACAGATAGACCCCTCAAATAGTAAAATTAAATGATACCTTAAGCATGTTACTAACAAGTCATTTCGGAATCCCCCAAAGCACGGTCCTCGGACCATTATTATTTATTTTATATGTAAATGACATCTTTCAACAAAATATTAATGGTCAGCTAATATCTTACGCAGATGATACTGTACTGATAACAAACAGCCCAACATGGGAGTTAGCTTACGAATTAGCAAATAAAGATTTCAATACTTTAAAATCATGGTTTGACAACAACCTACTGGCAAAAAAAAACAACATATATTTTATTTTCTCTGCAAAAATTACCTATACATAACAAAATTATAATCCATGAACAAAAATGTAATACGTATAACTACCTAATAATAGTTGTACATTAATCAACTTCACCTCCGAAACAAAATACCTTGGTGTGAACATTGATCAATACCTAAAGAGGAATAGACAAATCATAAAATGGTAAAAAGAACAAGGAAATGTAGCTACATTGGACTAAGGAATATTTTAAGTACAAACATTATTAAAAATGTGTATTACACCATTGTTCACTCTCTACTCATATATGACATTATCGGATGGGGAGGTTCTTATAAAAATATCTAAACTCAGTAAAAATTTCGCAAAGGATCATTATTAAAAAAATACTGAAAAAAAATCTACCTTCTCAACAAAAGATCTTTTTAAATTGTTTCCAGTACATGTTTTTAAGTAAGTTTCCATATTGAAAATATGCAAAGAAAAAACCTTACAGAAAACCAGAAATACTTCAAGTTTATGAGAAATGGAAACCAATTTATAATGAATTTTTTCACACGAAGCAAACACACTGTGGTGTTTAATACCACTTTATTAAATTTTTTATTTAAAGATACAATTTATAATGCCTAAATTTAAAATAACCCAAATGCAGAACCGCTATATTTATAAAGCCATTAACTACTACAATAATTTACCTATCGAGATAGGGCGTTTCTTCATTGGCCGACACGGTCCGGCACCAGCACCGGCCCGGCAAGCAAATCTCACTAAACTGAATGAGAATATATTCAGTTTATAGAGATTTACATTGCCGGTGCCGGGCTGTGTAGGCCAATGAAGATACACCCATATCTACGCTGCATCAGTAATCTCTCAGAGGAAATAAAAAAAAATATATCTTCCTAAAATCAAACTTAAATTTATAAATCATTTAAACCTATTGCCTTTTTCAAAATACTTCAATATTTCATTATCAAATTACCTTTATTACCGTATTATTAAATGACTCGCATATGTACCTATACATCGACGGCTCCTACGTATAATATCGTAACCCACAAATCGACGATTTTGAGTTTTTTGTGTACTTCATATGTATTTAATTATATCTTTAATTCCAAGGAAGAAATTTTTTTTTTAATAAAAAAACATTATTTATTGCAAAATATTTTTCTTTCTTTCTTGGAATTAAAGAAATAATTAAATACATATGAAATACACAAAAAACTCAAAATCGTCAATTGTGGGTTACGATATTATGCGTAGGAGCCGTCGATATATAAAATAAGAACTGAGGCTCCCTCATCAGACTCAAGAGCTTTTCTTCACTGATGAGATCTACATGACAACAAAGTATAAAAAAAAAGACTATTTGATATGTAAATATATAAGAATTGAATTTGTACTATACATATTAAATAAAAAAATATAAAGTGATCCGTTAGATAAACCATACACAGCCGCAACATTATATTGGAAAAAGCATTGGTTGAAACTATCGAGTTGATTTTGTTCAAATTATAACGAATGATGAAATTTGTTTATGAATTCACCTGCCACACTAGATTCAAATTGCTATAACTCAGTCAATTATCGGAGTTTTTAAATGAATGATGACTCAAATTATTCATAGAACAAGCTTTAAGATAAAGCAAAAAAACGATTTTTTGAAAATGTGAAGGTGGTGTAACCCCTTAATCCACAACCCAGTTAATGTGACTGGATAATCGAGACATTACTTACTCTTACTTAAATAAGCATGTCACAGACAAGTACATAAAATTGCTTCAATATTATACAATAATTACAATAACCTCATAATGGCAAGTATGAAAGATGACATTATCAGTTGCACCTGCGTTTTGGACGTGACAAAGTGGTACGAACAGAAACAGGTAAAATAAAATGAAAAAAAATAAATAAGTAGGTAGGTGTATATGAAATTTAATAAGTTAACAAAACAACATAAACATTTAGTAATACAAATCTCTATATAAATAAATAAAGTATTGTTTTTTAATTAACCTGTTTAGACCCAAGGACGAAAATATGCCAAAAATATGTACCTACTGCATCCTAAGTTTGCTATGTATTTTTGTAATACAGTCGTCACTCTATAACGACATCCAGAAACCGAGCAATTTATTTTGTTATAGAGTTTTCGTTATAAAGAGTAAGGAACAAAATTAAACTGTAAGTAAAGCATAAATAATTTTTTTATTTTTATTAACACTATTGTATTATGCTAGTTATAGCTAATTAAGCTTATATGAATTAAAACGTTAACAATTCGGTCAATTTCGTTTACACTCTTCTGATATTCCAAAATAATGCGTATACATATTTGCATATAATCTTGGAACTTCTTCAATTTATCACTGTGAATTTAAAAAAATCAACTTTTCGGCCGCATTTAAAGCTTGGACGATGCTGGAGGATCGGCTTTCTCTATTTTTTTTTTCCTCCTCTTCTTGATCCTGTTCTCCCTTAATAATTTTCAAGATTTCCTCATCAGTCATCTCAGCTGCAGTAGCCAGACTCTCATCCACTGCAGCGAATCCCCCCCTCCAGCTCTTCGGGGGTAAAGGTGACTGATATATTAAACTGTTGGATCAACTCGCTTAGAGGCAGAACTTGTGGCGATTCACGGTCTAGTTTTGTGGAGCAGTTAAATTGTAGTCCTGTATGACAGAATAATGGTGGATAGTTGTTGTTATCACCTCTTCTTAGACTTTGCCCAAAATAACCATTGCGTTTTTACCAAGTTTTTAAAAACACTTTGGTCCATTAGCAGTAAAAGAGTCATCCTTGTGGACTTTTTGACCTTGTGGGCAACCGGTAAATTGAATTCTTTTAAACTCTGTGAATTTTTTGACGCACTGATAGCCGTTAGTTCTCTTTTTCTGTTAGACTCATGTAGATGTCCTTTTCAAGTATGTATTTGCCATCCACACGCTACTTGTTTTTAAAATTGAGAGTCATGTTTGGTATTCTTTTTTAAAAAAAATCCGGTCTCATCTGCATTCAAAATACCATTAGAAGAGTACCTCATGGTCAACTCCAGCCACACCTACTCCAGCAAGCTGTGGATGATGTCTGCCTCTGGTAAGTATTCCAAGAAATGGACTTTCTAGATGTCCCTTTTTCAGCATGATTGTACCAATTTTTTCACTATAGAGAGTGAGCCATTTCATTACAGCAAATGAATTAATGCATGGGTTCTTATGGAAAACAAAACAAGTCGGGCTCAATTTTATGTTATAGAGAGTTTTTCGCTATAGCGAGTTTCGTTACAGAGAGTGACGACTGTATATTTTTTTAAAAGGTTTAGGGCTTGGAGGGAACTAAAAAAAATTGTGCGTGTACTCATGTATGCGTGGTAGATGTTATACTTCTTTGGCGTGATTTTGATAATTGATATTTATAAATTGGTTAAAAATGTATATAAATATATTAATACGATGTCTAGGGACATGATAAATATAATTAATAACATTTTAATCTAGTTGAAAAATTGATATTTATTCCTGAAGTGGTACAAACATAACTATTGGTTTATGATAGCTAAAATAAGAGATAGATGTCTTCGAATTGATCTCTTCCAATTATAGCATAAATACAGCATCAATGGTGGTACCATGTCGTGTTGACATTATTGGGTTATTTTTAATCGTTAAATTGAGATTTTCTTTGAAAAAAATTATTTTCGGGCTAGAATCTTCTGAGGCAAAATTGACATTCAATTCTCTACTGAGAATCATTGGTAATTTGTCTTCCCTATCTAGAAATACTCCTCCATTTGTTTTATATGGACGTAATGCAAGTCATAAAAAATGAAGGATTGTCCGTATTTTGATTAGTGGAGATGTAAATTGTGACAAACAATTTTTTCACTGAAATAAAGACAAAATGATATATTAATGACGTATTATTACGATCATTATCAATTATTTTATTGAGTTTCAAGAAAAAATTGAACACTCATACTTACAGAAATGTAACCTCGAAAATTTAAAAATACACTTTATTCAAGATAAATACAACATGAATATACTTCATTAGTAAAAAATTAATTTTAAATATTTTGAAACACTGTCAAGTAAAGGAAAATCAACTTTAAATACTCGTAAATGGATTAAAAATATGTAACGTGAAAATATACAATGCGCTATGCATACGTGAAATTAGACACAAGCCTTATCTTCCGTTCAAGTGCCCCTTAGGCACTTTGAAGTTAGCATATTCACTTTAACATCTAAATTCATGGTGTCGCGATTGCGCTACATGCTGCGTATGCAACTTCCGTTACAACAAAAAATTTACCCTAAATGCGCCAAAAGAAGTATAACTTCAAAAATTTGTTCTGGGTGGGCAGTATTTTAAAACTATTAAGATATTAATACATAGATGAAATATTATTCATGTTTACAACTATTTATTAGTGTCACTGAATACCAAAATGGATAAATAATAGTTTTAATATCCAATTTATAAATAATAACATGTTATAAATACAAATTACAAATGTTTTAAAATATATCAAGTTTAAATTAGAATATTATATTAGTATATAGTTATATAAGCCAAAATGAATAAATACATGATATACTTTAATTAAATAAATTGGTTAAAATATTTTGATTTCCATAAACCTTCATAATATTCTCTATGAAATTATTTTTCATTTATTTTGTGAAAAAAGGCAGGTTGGGAGGGTCTAGCTCAATACAACTGTAATTTTAATAGATGCGATAAATTTAGAAAATATAAACTGGGAAATTTACAGTTGAGCAAGTCACAATTGCGAGGGGCCCCACTCGAGAAAAGAGAAGTAAAACCAGAAACATCGAAAGTGAAAAGACAAAAAAGAAAGGAAATATTTAAAAAATAAGGCCTACAAATTGTTTATTTCCACAATGAACCTGCTTGATTGCCATTGGGTATCCACAATATTTTTTCTCTGGCTCTTTGGCGGGTTAGATCGGGAGATCTAGCCTCCAAGTCTGTTATTATTAATAGTTTAACCCAAAACATTGTGATAAATGTCTTAAAACAAGACCCCCAAAATGTTCAGTGAGACAGGCCCCTGCACCATGAATACGCCTGGTGATATATGTTTATCACCATTCATTATATTTTTGATTCCAAAATTTTAATTTCTTTAGAAATATAATAAATAATATGTATTCTTCAAATCCTTAAATACTTATCCAATAGATATTATTACAAAAAACAAACCTTCATTCACAACCTTCAATACTGAAAGGGTAGGAGATTCAATTTGTTGGAACATATTAAGTACATAAGTAGTATGTATGTAAAGAAAAATCACATACTGACCCTTCCTATATTAAGTTCTGTATCATGAAAGTCATCAAACATAATTATTTTGTTGTCTGTCTGTCTGTCCGTAATTTTCTGTATCCGTAATTTTGTTCAAATTCACGGCTAAAAAATGAAATTACCCAGCTGGAAGTAGGGCCCGAACCTCGGATGCGCAAATGCTAGCATGGCACCCCATGTTTCTCCGTGGACTGTCAAAAATAACTATATATACTAGGACTTAGCAAAGACGCGAACCATTTTATGTTCTGTGCTTTTTCACGGGTGTACAGCTAGTTTTACATAATAAACCTATTTTTAATTCAAAGGAGGATGGGCAAAAATATATGGGAGCTGGCCAAGGAACCAATAACAACATGATATATATCATTGGATAAGTTTTTTATGTACTTCAACTATTGTTATGGCGGGAAGTCCCAAATCGCTGTGTGAAAAAAGTTATTGCACAATAAAGCCAGACTTAGACAAAAATAAAAATAAATTATTTTTTCAAAATTTCATCGTAAAATGGTATAACAACAAGTAATATGTAATTTTATATAGGTACAGTGTTTCGGTGTTTCGGACTGGATTAGATGTGGCCCTGAAAAGGGCCTTTTCAGAACTTAACGAACGCGAGCTTCATGACTCTCGACTTCATCACTCGACACGGTCGCCACGAATGGAGTAGACTGACGTCGTCACCTTGAATACCGGTAACCGGCCCGCATAGCCGGTGATGTCATTACCACTGCAGCCACTAACTAATGGAAGGCGTCGTGGAATCTGTCCACATTTCGCTTGCGTCTGACCTGATCGGGATGCCAGCCCGCTCAGAATCAGAGTCTTGTCGCACAAGACATGACGGGGCGCGCCGATATCTAGCCGGGTGCTTCGAATGAGATATTATTCCTTTCTAAAGTATAATTTGCATGAATTTCTCTTATCAGAGAAATATGAAATACTTATAATATTTCAGCATAAGTCTTTCTAAATTGATGCTAGAGCATTTCTTTTAATGGAAAAAATAAGTTGAAATAATTTCTAATATATAATATGAGAAATACCAGTTTGATGGCCCTGAAGAGGGCCTTTTAGATGCACGATCAGCATGACCGACGACCCTGAGTGATGACGTTACCTACCCTGGCGCTAGTCTGTCGCGTCCGGGTGACTATGTCATTAAGGACGAGGACCCGCATCGCTCTCAGCCGAAGGCGCCCTGTGATTGGCCTGGACTCGTTCCGGGGTGCATGGTTCTCAATTTTGTACTGAAAATTTAATTTGCGTACTCCTGTACGGAGCAAACGGCATACTTAGTCATGGATGAACACTACAACCATTGTGTTATGTGCCAGCGTAGGCTACACAACAGAAGGTATCATCAGCGTCACATTTTGGCTGAAAATATTCCACAAGATCAACCTGAGCATGCAGATTATTTACAGGAACATGCACTATTGCAGGTTTGTTTTTATTTTATTTATTACAGTAGATATATTATACTAGGGTTATATTATGTTCGTTCATCTTTTATTCATACATAAATAGCAATGAAGACATAGATTCATGTCGACCGTGTCGAGTCATGAAGCTCGCCTTCGTTAAGTTCTGAAAAGGCCCTTTTCAGGGCCATATCTGATCCAGTTCGAAACACCGAAACACTGTACCTACATAAAATTAAATATTACTTGTTATACCATTTTACAATGAAATTCTGAAAAAATAATTTATATTTATTTTTGTCTAAGTCTGGCTTTATTGTGTAATAACTTTTTTCACACAGCGATTTGGGACTTCCCGCCATAACAATAGTTGAAGTACATAAAAAAACCTTCCAATGATATATATCATGTTGTTATTGGTTCCTAGGCCAAAATGCCCATTCTCCTTTGTCTAGAATATTTTTACTGTAAAGAGTTTATTTTTTACTGTCTATTATCTAAATGCATGCGAAATACTAGGAAAACTAAAAATTACCTATATGTTACAACTCTTAACGTAGGTGGGGTCAATATGTATATTATTTTTTTACAATGTTTGTTAAATAAATTATTCTGCCATTTAAAACTAGCTTAACTTAAAACAAGCTTCTCAACATTTTAGAAAGATCTAAAAACTTTAAATACCACATAAAGCGGCCTTCTTAGCCCAGTGGACATGACATTAGCTTTTCACACATAGGGTTCCAGGTTCAATTCGCAGTGAGATCACAATAAATATATGTGATTTACTCAAGCTTGGGTGTTTTTGTGTTTTGTCTCAGTAATTGAGCCTTGTGGCCTGTTGAAGTATTAAAAACAAATTTAAGTTGGAAATTCATGTTGAAGTCAAATTTAATAAAATACTTATAAAAATGTTTGTATAAAAAACCTTATTGGAAAGTTGTTAAGTCATCTACACATAATGTGATAGACATACATATTGTCACAAGATGGTAGAAGCGGGAAGAATTGCACAAAATCGGGGATTTTACAATATTTTACACCTTTTACAATAAATTGGAAATTACTACAAAGACTGGGATAATCTATTAGATTCGCGAAACATCTAGAACACGGGTCTCTATAAATACAACGGCATCGTACTGCACAGTTTGTTTTGACATTTAGTGGAAGCCACAGTTAATGTGACAATGACAGACAATCGGCGATAAAATACTAAAAAAAACCTACTAGCAAGTGAGAAGTTTTTTAGTGTGAACTTTAATGATTTAAGCAACATGTATCAGTATATGAAAGACAAGTTATTCAGGAGTGACAATTAGTGCGAATTATGTAATTGGTGTAAATTAAGGAATTGTGCTCCAATTAAATTGGTGTCCAGAGACTTTGGTAAATAAACAAAACTATAATTGATTTTATTTGCCTCCTGCAGCCACGATCTCGTGAAAATATATTTAGGATTTCTGTATGAAACATAAAAAAGATTCATAAAATATGTAAGTGAAAAAAAATGGATGAAATAATTGTGATTACAACACGAATATATAAAATTTTACTTGGTATCACAGTAAACTCAGATAAGTCTTTTATAAAAAATACATAAATAATAATCAAAAAATAATCAATTATTAAAATAAATGCATTCATTAACAAAAATATAATATATAAACTTAAAAAATAAATTAGCTGAATGTTTGGTTTCCAAAGTAACGCAATGGTGTGTCATGATTAAATAAATTATGTGCTTGAAGCGGGCCGAGTAATAGAATCTCGCATTTCTTGACCTTTAGTTTCAAATGGTAAAGCGAGCGATGCAACAGCAGCCAACAGGGCTGCTACAGCGTACACTTCGGTCGCAAGGCCTATTGATGATTTCAGTAAAACCTGCGGACAAAGCATAAGCAGAACAAAAATAATAATTTTATATTAGTAGTCTAGCTGGTTTACATTTTTCTTATCTTTTGTGTTTTGAAAATGTTAATTTTGTTCTGTGGTATTCCTAACATTAATTCTTTAAATGCCATGAGGGTGTTTACGCACCAAATCATGTGTATAATAACACACACCTTTTGACTTTGCAGTGATAGGATTAAATACGATTTTCAGTGTCGGCTGTGTATGGATGATAATTCCCAGCATTTTACAGATGATTAAACCCTATTGAAACTAAAACCTGCCATTAACTCGTGTGTTAATATATTTTTTTTAAAATCCCTGGCAAAGATTAACAGTGATTTTTTCTTTTTCAAAATTCTCATTTTAATTTTAAATGTTTATTTTGATACTAGATTGGATATTTAGTACTAGACAAATTGGGTAACTATGGAAAGTCCCAATCTCCCCATTAGAAAGTTGGCTTACAAAGCATAGTAAAAAAATATGGTGTGTATCGGACAGGTAGAATGATGATGGCAACATCATATGACGACGTGATGATGATGATGATGATGACCCATCTGAAGTCGTGAATGTTGGTCCTTCCTGGGGCCCAGGTCCGTTGTATGGGCGAATGCCGTACATGGGGACCCACCTCGCCTCCAAGCGGATAGGAGGGCGTTGGAAAAGTTCCACGAAGAAATTGCATTTTTGGTCTTATCTTGTAAAGTGTTGAAATATTTGAAATACTTAAGAAAATGAAATATTTAAGTTTGATGAAATATTTAATGAAATATTTTAAGAATGAAATATTTAAGAATTAGATAAGACATTTGTAAATGTAATACTGAATAAAATTGATGTTTCGTGGTCTTGATATACAGGGAAAGCTCGCGCGATGGGAATAAAATCATTTTTAAATCGCGCGGAGCGCCGCGGACTATCATAGAATGGCCGCTATTTTGATGGAATTTATGTAAATGTCCTGCCTCGAAGAGGCGAGGAAGTAAAAATACATAAGTATTTAAATGTGCCAAATGAGTCCTTTGTGTGGTATTGTAAAGTGGAAATTAGAATGAAAAATGTTTGATTGAGAGTAAAATATCTCGCGTGGGCCCCGATAAACTGGCCTGACCGCGCCGCCTGTACGCAGCCCGCGCGGGTAATGGAAAAAACCCGGCGCCATGGTGGCGCCGTGCGGCTGAGTGGGGCCACCAGCGAATATTTTTGAACTCTGATTACGGACGTTACAGACGTCCTGGTGAGCTGAAGCATTTTTTATTGTGTTCCTCATGTGAACATCTATGGGAGTGATATGTTTTTGCGTGTTTGAAAGTTAGCTAGTGCGCTTTACTGGTGGTGACATACTTTGTCTGCCCATTACGCAATTAATATCTATCCGACATACTTGAAAATATCACCGAAGGATGCGCTTGGTTGAGATCTATCTAATGGTATAACTTAGAATCTCGTAAAATCATGTTTACTATTTTTAACCGAATTAAATGTAAATTAATTCTTGAAAATGCCGCGGTAAATCGGCATATTTTGTTGAATAACTAGGTAAATTCACTCTTGCGGTTCCAGTAAACGACATCATCCTATGGGCAAGACATAGATTGGTATAGATGATGTGTTAAAATCCCCGGGGGGGTGGCGTTTAATTTGCTATCGATTAAAATATTTAATTTTAATCCGCGAATCGGCACGGGAGGCCGTCATTTTGCGCTCCGAGCGCCCGGTGAATCGAGCGCGCTGATTGGTCGGCGGCGCGAGTCAGGGGGAAGCTTTCCGCACTGTATAAATACTGCGCCGGGCGGGCGAGTGCCTCTCTACTTCTGCTGGGAGCCTCTGCCGAGTACGCCTACTGGAACATTTTATTCTGCGTTTCACTTCACACCCTGCTTGACCCCTGCTTAAGATGGCGGCTGAGAATATACGAGCCAGCCTCTGCAATCTCCTGTGCTTCTGGACCCCCGCGACGGACGTTTCTCTATGAGGCTCTCGCATCCAAAGCGAAAGGCTCTCCACTACATGGAAGTGTTACCACTGTCTTGTCTCCGAAGCGGGCCGTGACTTACAACCTCGGCCTTCGGAAGCAGGCTTGATGGAACCGCGCAAAATTTATCAGTTCCCGTGCGGAACATGGTGTGTACATATTATGTACATTTAAATGTTCCATAGACATTATTTTAACACCCTGATGTGGAAATATAGTGTGTATGATAAATATAAGTTTTACCTGAGCAACATAAGGAGTTATCATAGCACCTAGCCTCGCTACGGCACTACATGCTCCCACTGCAGTTGCCCTTAAAGGTGTTGGGTATACCTGTACAAAACCAAAGACAATAATTTAACACAGTAGAACCCCGTTAATTGGAAAAAGCATTTGAATTATGCAGAACACCATCGACATTCTCTAGATTTCAAGAGTGAAAATGAGGATGGAAAAAAAGGACAAATAAGAGATTTTTTTTTTAAAAACAAGGTAAGTTTAATTTTAGTTGTTTTGTTTAAGTAAAGTTTAATTTCTGCATATCATTAAGTATAAGGTAAATAGGGTATTCCGATAACATTTTACGCAATCTTATCTCTAGAATTCTAGTTACATCTAATGCAATAGACACATGTTATAAAACATAATTCAGTGGCAGCAAATCTATTTTATACAATTGGATTATGAAAATTACAAGAATTATAAGGATCATAGAGATTAGCGCAATGTGCATTTAGTTTGATTTATTATTTTACATCATTGTGAAGTTTTGATTAATTTTTGCTCATTTTAATGAGTATCCAGTTGTTTGATACTTATTTTTATGCTTTAACTCTCCCTTCCCTATGATGCGTAACTACTATACATTGCTTCTAATAACCTTTAATATCTCTATAAATATTATAAATACCGGGTTAAGATTTTAGATATTCCTCCATAATATATTTACACATTGAATTAAAAAATAATATTGATATTAATCAGAATTTATCGGGTACATCAGAGGTATTTTGCGATAATCGGAAATAAATTCACCAATACAATCAAATGTGTGCCAGTGTGCGGCGTATAAACAGCGCTGTGAGTAAGACGCGACGATACGTGATGAGTGTGCGGGAAGCGCGACACTATATTCGTGTCTTGCTCTTGCCTACTTCGCTATAAGGAAGCGCGAGGAATAGAAACTCAGTGTTCTTAGTCGTGTTTTGCCGTTTCGCAGTTCCCGGTAGGTAGTAGGTAGTAGCTCTTGGGCATTCCATCCAGCATCCAGAGTGGCTGTTCCGTGGACCGTTCCGTGAGCGTTGCCAGAAGGTTTTTTCATGTTTTCAGCAAATAAACCTTAATTATTATCATTTTTGATCTCAATTATAATTAATTTAAGGAGTTAACAATGAATGTTTTTATTTTTCCCATTTCAAATCGCTAATTTTTGATTGTGTATTGACTACACAATCACAAACAGAACGCGCGTAGTTATTTTAGCATCGTAAGGGAAAGGTTAAAATTATCCATTATCATTTTTGCTAACTTCTGAACGCTGAAAAGTACATCAATTTTAATTTTTATACGCATGTTTCTAAACAAAATTAGAAATATTTTCGCAAATTATGTGATTATTCACCAATCATGTAATGATATCACGATTAATTTTTTCAATATATTTTTTAAAGGATTTATGATAAATTTTGGAAGTGAATCTTTTACTTTTGTGTTTTGATGTAATATATATATAATTATGTAGTATGTAAATTTCATACTTCGCAAATCTATGACTAATTGGACGTAGTTATGCAGAAAGCAGCCAACCCACAAAATGCTAAAAATGAGTTATGTACGGGTTTGGACAGCTTCCTACGATATCTTTATATGCTGAAATCGTCCATGCTCTTTATGCTATAGTTTTTTGTATATTCAAGATTTTTCTAACCCACATCACGGCTATCGCTGTTATTAATTAATGCATAAAACATCCATGTGGTATGGACGCATTATGCGATTTTTGTTATTACCCAAAGATCATTTTGCAGAAAACATCCAAGTGGGTTGAACGTTTTCTATGCCTCCGATAGTACCGTTAATTCCATGCTTTACCAAATTCATAGAAAACATCCAAGCCACTTGGACTTTTTCTGTGGTTTGCTTATGGTCAATATGCGGATATATATGTACATTGTACAGTACTATTCAGTCTGCCGTTTGCTATAATCACTCCATTTACATTATTCACATTACATTATTCATAAAATTATAAAATAAAAATTTGTTTAAGCAATTGGGGATATTTGGAATTCCCGAAGTAAATAAAATAATGGCAATGACATGCAAAAGGAATGTCAATGCACTTATTTTGTTCCAGGAAATGTAAGGTTAAGCCTTTCACGAAATGTAATCTTATACTAATTCAATTGTTTGGATTCTAAGAATAGGGTTATTCGACCAACTAGGCAATTAAGAATATTATTTGTGTAGTTAAATTTAAATGTTAATAATACAAATTATTGACTTAACTGTAGCGGCTCTTGTATTGTGGGGATTATCCAGATTATTTTATTTGCACTTGCTAAAGTAATTTACATGAGCGTTTCTTTGTTTTGATATTGGGTATTACCTTTAAAAATAAACTATTTTTGTTGGTATGTATGCATCTGAAAGAGTATCACTTTATCTATCAGTACCTATTTCAGTCAAAATTTTGTGTTCCGAAAAACAAAATTGTGCTAGGATTTTCAAATCCAAAGTTTAGAAGTTGAAATGAGATTTGCTTGAAATATTATACATATATATATATATACATATAAATATGCTTTGAATAGTCATTTCTTAGTTACAATTATTATAAAATAATGTATAATCTAGATAAAGCTTACTTGGTTTCTGCCGTGACACAACGAAGACAAGTTTTCAATTTTGCCGCCAGTAACTACCTAAGTGATTTGATGATTTTTACCTGGATGAAATTATTGAAAAAAAAATTTCCTGAGATAGAGAATGAAAAAATATGAATGTTGGTATTCATAACTCATTTTAGCCCAAAATTGCACTTAGTGAGTTTTACCTCTAAAGGGACGATATTTGTTCAATCATTCTTAAAACGTATTAATTTAATAACCACCAGCAAGACAGACAACACTTTTTTATACAAAAGAAATTTTGGAACAAATATGACAACTGATTAAACAAACAAACATGCTTATACTTAAATGTAATATTAAAAATAAAATAAAAATATGTGTAGAATAAATCCAAGCAACATAGTACCTACAAAAAAGGAGTGACATTTAATAATGTCACTCCTATTTCATAGAATACAGCCAACCCACATAGAACAAAATGAGTCCTGTTTTTCGTACATTTTGACATTTTGCAGAAAGAAACCAACCTGTAAAATGCGTCATATCTTTGTAAATAAAAGTTTTATTCTTATAATTACATATAAAAACCATAAAAAATATCTTTACAATAAGCCCTATGCAAAAAAAATGTGCAATAATGCATTAAATATCGACATATTAGGTTTTTGTAGATTCAAATTTTTAGAAGCCATTTTTCAGTTCCATGTTTTTTGGGTTGGCTGCTTTCTGCATAATTACG
>JADDOH010007177.1:0-80587 GCA_016648135.1 Agrypnia vestita
GTACGATAATCGGAAGCGCTCATCGCAATGGCTGAACCCTGCCGAACCAGCCAAACCATGCCCCAAGCGAAAATTGACTCCAAAAAAGTTACTTGTGAGCGTTTGGTGACTAGTGCTGGTGTCGTTCACTACAGCTTTCTTAAATCTGGCCAGACGATTACGGCAGATGTCTATTGTCAGCAAACTGTAAACCATGATGGAAAAGCTAGCTGCTAAACAACCGAGGCTGGTTAATCGCTCTAGGCCACTGCTGCTTCATGATAACGCTAGACTACACACTGCACAACAGACGGCTACCAAATTAGAGGAGCTTTAATTGGAATGTCTAAGACATCCACCCTACTCTCCGGACCTTGCCCCAACAGATTACCATTTTTTTCGAAATTTGGATAACTTCTTGCAAAGGAAAAAATTCAACTCCGATGGGGCAGTCAAAACCGCCTTCAAAGATTTTATTGATTCCCGTCCGAATGGTTTTTATAGTAAAGGGATCGATGAACTACCTATGAGATGGCAAAAGTGCATAGATAGCAATGGTACATACTTTGATTAAATAAATATATTATAATAAAAAAAATCGGCTTTATGTTCCTCCCATACTAAACGTCAATTTCATATGTAAGGACCTAATATTTAGCTGCTCCAGGTCATTTATGTATATTATATAGAATAATGGTCCTAGGATTGATCCCTGTGGGACACCATAGCTGACATTCATATATGTACTTGTGATTTCGTGTAGTGTGGTGTATTGCTTTCTGTCGTTTAGGTAGCTGTCGAAAATGTTTAGGACGTTGCCAGTGATTCCGATTTTTGATAATTTGTTGATTAGGGTAGTCAGATGTAAAGTGTCAAATGCTTTTTTAAAATCGAAAAAGAGTCCGGTCACGCTTTTCCCTTCGTCAATTTTTGTCTGTAAGTAATTTAATAAGTTTATCATGGCTGTTGTGGTTCCCTTTTTTTCTTTAAAGCCGTACTGAGTTTTCGTCAGTATGTTGAGTTTATTCAAGTGTTCGAGTAGACTTTTGTGTATTACTTTTTCAAATATTTTACTAAATACAGTGAGGTTTGCTATGAGTCTGTAATTGCTGGCTTCGTCTTTTTTGCCACTCTTGTGTATTGGGGTTATTCTGGCTATTTTCAGCTCATTGGGGAAGATTCCGAGTTTCATATGTCTATTTATGAGTCTTGTGATGGTGGGTATTACTGTGTCTTGTATGATTTTGAGTGTTGATGTTTTGATCTTGTCATATCCGGGGGATGCATTTTTTTGAGATTTTTTATTATTTGCTTGATTTCTCTGTCTGTGGTTTGTCTGAGGTACATTGAGGCGTTTGTTTTTGGGTCTTGTGGTGGTGTGCTTTTTTCGGTTCATTGATTTGTGTTGCTAGGTTTTCTCCGACTGTAGAGAAGAAAGTGTTTATGGTTTTCACTATTTCTTGCGGATCTTCTGTTATAGTTCCATCTTCTTTCTTTATTCTTTTTATGTTGTTTTTTTTAATGTGTGAGTGCGATACAATGCTTTACCCTCAACGTTGTTTAGTTGCGCACTAAAATTTACCTATAGTATTTTTTTCAATCATACATAGACAATGTTTATAAATCAATATTTTTTTGTGTGTATACACCTCACCAAAAAGAATTATGATTCTTGTGTGTGGTAAGGGATAACCACTTACAATCATAGGTATGTATAGGTAGTGTATTCTAAATAACAATGAGGGAGAAAGATAAGAAAATCTAATATATCAAAATCTTAATTAATAATACAATATATAGAATAAGCAGTCAAGTAAACAATAATATAGAATAAGCAGTCAAAAGAGACCAAACTCAATCACAAAGTCAATTCTATAATACATGAGAACCCACTCGGATTCACTGGGTCAATGCTCGTAAATCAGGAATACATACTCCTGATCAAACAGTCACCAGTTTACCACAACACTATTTTTATCACTAGTCATATTAGGTCATGGCTGCTTGGACATTTTTGGCTCATAATCAAGGCAGGAATATAGTTCTGCGAGGTTATTAGTGTTTTACGAATAACCCTGTATATGAATTGTTAATATTAGTTAATGATATCTTGTATTATTAACAAAAAAATGATATAAAAAGCCACAATTATGACTGTTCTCTATTAACGTTTGTTATTATATACTATATAACAGAATGTTAGTAAACTTAGTAAAAACCACAACCAGTTTTAATGACGTACCCTTCGTCAGAACCAACACTACACTACTATATTTACAACACTAAACACCCCAACCATAGTATTGTAAAACTGTCACCACTATTGATCACATGCGTGTTATTCTTGTCAGAGACAAGCATGCTTGTCTAAATATGTCATGTGGTCAATAGTGGTGATAGTTTTACAATACTATGGTTGGGGTGTATAGTGTTGTGAATATCGTAGTGTAGTGTTGGTCCTGACGAAGAGACGGGCACGTCTCGAAACCGGTATACCGTAAATCTGGTAGTGGTTTTTACAAAGTTAACTAACACTCTGTTATAATGTCTAACCATAAAGTTAATGCTTTAAATATTAATAATATTAATAATTGTATACTATTTTATTTACTATTTTCAGGGCGATCAAAATGTATAAAAATAGCATTTTCGGTGACTAGCGGTAAACTGGTGACTATTTAATCAGGAGTATGGGTTTTCGATTTACGATAGCTATGGATATTTATGGCTACAGTCGCCTCTCTGCAGACCGCCAAAAAGATGCTACAAGTACAAGGGCTTCTTTCTGTCATTTTTGACGGGTTGTAGCTAGTACATTCATATAAATCATAGTCAGACGCTTTTCGCGGGTCATTTCTTCCATCAGAAGCTCTATAAATAATCATATTATTTACGGTAAAGCAAATAATTTAATTTTGTATATTTCATTCTGACCACTATTTGGTTCTTTGATTTTTGATTTTTTTAACGCTTCAACAGACCAGGAGGCCCAATTACAGAAGCAAAATACATCACAAAACATTCAAGCTTGGAGTAAATCACACAGATTAAATTGTGACCTCACCGGGAATCGAACCCAGAACCCTCAGTGTGGGAAGCCAGTGTAATACCCACTGCGCTACGAGGGACGCCAATAGTTTTTATTTTACAATTGAGTCAATAATGGTTTTTATACCTTCCCTGAAAGTGTGAAATTTTTGCAACCATCAAGGTTCTAACAATATATTAAATTAATTTTGTTTTAATGTAGTGTGATTTGCATTTTAAATCGATACCTTATACAGGGTGTACCAGAGCTAGCAGCAGAAACTTGGCCGGTAGATTTCTGCCCATGTTATGAGTCTAAAATGTTCAAGCAACCATGAGTATGGAGATATGCAATATCAAAGTTTGCTTTTTTTTCAATATTTCTGACTAATTTTTGGCAAAAAAGTTGAACCATCATTACAGTAACTTATATCGATTATGAAAAATTCATTTGCTTCAATACAAATTAAATAAAATGATAAAAACCTTGTAAAAAATAACTTTTTTCAATTTTTGCAAGATTTTTATCATTTAATTCGACTTATATTAAAGTGAATGAATTTTTCATAATCGAAATAAGTTACTGTAATGATAGTCCAACTTTTTGCAAAAAATAAGTAAGAAATATTGAAAAACAATGCTAACTTCGATATGCATATCTCGATAACTATTGATATTAGGCCATGGTTGCTTGAACATTTTAGACTCATAACATAGTCAGAAATCTACCGGCCAAATTTCTGCTGCTAGCTCTGGTGCACCCTGTATTTTAACGTTTTACTTACGCATTTTTAATACCTGCATTATCTGCCGAAACCCCCCTAACTCAAATGTCACAATATCCTTCTTACCTACTACAGTGTAGATGTAGAGAAAATATTTCAGGTTTTATACCATATCGTGAGTCTGGTGGTCGCTGGACCCCACTGTATTAAGTGAGTTTCTGCCCAGACAGCTCTGCAGTGCCTGGTATCCAGGATGTCCGATGTATGCATGCAGAGTGATCTTATGATGAATGTCAACAAATCGAAAGTGATGGTATTCGAGAGAGACGAAACAGTGACTAAGTGTGATGTAATTGTAAACAATGAATGCTTAGAACAAGTGAACAAGTTAGTAGAGACGGCAAGGCTGAGAATGATATCGAAAGGAGAGTGACTGCTGGAAACAAAGTAAATGGTGCTCTAAATGCAATTATGGCCAATAAGAATCTGTCAAAGGAAGCAAGACTAGCGGTACATAATGGTGTTCTAGTGTCAACCCTAATGTATGGAAGTGAAGCCTGGAATTGGCGAATGAGGAATGAAAGTAGACTGAATGCGGTGGAAATGCGGTCACTAAGACGCTTGTGTGGAAAATCTTTGGTCGATGGAGTAAGGAATGAACAAATTAGACGTGAATACAATTCTGGCTGTAGTGTGGTAGATAGATTAAAGGAGTGCTGAGATGGTTTGGTCATGTGGAACGTATGATCGAGGAAAGGATGGTTAAGAAAATATATGAGGCGAGTGTTGAAGGCAATAGACATAGAGGGCCTCCGCGAAAGACCTGGCACGATCAGATACAACAATTGTTTGTGGATGGCCCCGTTAAAACCCGCAACAACCGCAGAACCTGTATGAGAAGATGTATGAATGTGGCCGAAGCAAAAGTGGTGTGCCAGGATAGAAGAGTGTGGCGTTCAAGCCTCTCTGCCTACTCCTGCGGGGAATCGGCGTGATGGTTAGTTAGTTAGTTCAGTTCTGGTATTTACGATTGAAAACCATCTCCAGATACTACCAGCTGCTCCGCTCGAAGAAGAAACCTTGGAACGCGAGATGTTGGTCTTGAATGATCCATACGGCGCTTTGTGAGTGACAAGCAGCGCGAGCCGGCATAATGGCTGCTCCACTTTGCGACAAAACCGGCCGACTCCATTAGAATAGCGAGACCGTACCGAGTACCTCATTGATACGGCGCACTAAGGAGTTTTGGACGGATCTGCACGGCCAAAAGTCAATTTTGTAAAACTTGCCATAGACAAAAAAAAATACTACCTTATCAAGTTGAACAGTCGTTGAATAATAGACGACCCCTCCTCTGATATCGTTCCGAGCTAAGGTCGCAGTCTGAACTTGAATGTCAACATTAGTGCACGTATCTTTTCTAGACGCTCCTTGCGCAACAGTTCAGTTCGATAATTAATTTCGTGTGATTGGCTATTAACCTAGCAAAAAAAGTAATGGAATCGGAAAACATAGATGAGACCTCGTATATTTTGAGTATTTTCGATATTGTTTAATAAACTTGTAATAATATTTTAGCGAACCGAAAATATTTCTCCTATTTACGATTTTTTTGCATACGTTTTGGTAATCATAAGTTATGCTTCTGAACGTTTCTGTGCTATATTTCTTATTACAATATACAGAATAAAGATTTAACAATAGAACCGTGTAAAAATTAGCTGCTCTTAGCAGCAGACCTGCTTATTTGAGGTCATTAAATGAAATAGTACCAAGTAACGTGTTTTTACTTCAAATTTATATTAACATTAAATACTATTTATTGAATTGGCGTTAACTTTGTGGAATGACATTATAATTATATATAAATAAATAGATTACTTGTCTAAGACCACTAATGAGTTTAAGATGATTACACAACTAGTTTCGACAACTACCGATGTTGTCATCAACGGGTGATGATTTAAATTATAGTTGTCGAAACTAGTTGTGTAAACATCTTAAACTCATTAGTGGTCTTAGACAAGTAATCTATTTATTTATATATAACATTAAATACCGCGTATATCGGTCAAATACTCCTATGTGCGGCGTCGGTTTTCTGACGGACGTAAAGATTTCAACGCGCGCGCACTCGATAAAAGAGAAAAATTGTGCGAGGTATAGTATTTTGAGATTGCGTCTCGGTCAAACGGTGCCACTTCGCAGAATGTAAATATTTAATACGTGGAATGTTGTGGACAAATAATAATGAAATAAATAAATAAAAATAATTTTTCCGAATTTCCTAACCTTCTTTTAGAGGCAGGACATCCAAATCTAAAAAGAAATCAACTTTTTATTTTGTATATTACAGTATAAAACATAATTATTTCATTGTCATTGTCAGTCTGTCTGTCCCCGTAACTTCGTCCCGTAACGTCCGTAATTTCGTTCGAATTCGCGGCTAAAAATGAAATTAAACGACAGGATATGGGGCTTGAACCCCGGGCCAACAAACATGAACCGGTCGCTCAATGCATGTTACTACGGCAGCCTCTCCGTGGACTGCCAAAAATATACTATAAATATATATATACTAGGGCTTGCAGGTAGTATTTAATAACTAATTAAATTGAACGAATAAATCGTCACTCATCGCGATTGAAGCCACGTCTCCGTTTAATAATTTATTTCTGTACAGATCTTTCTTTATGAGTCAGTTAATGTGCGTCCGCCCTGAAGAAGATATCGAAGGCACGGAACGCTCGCTGCTCCACGTAATGCGCTACCTAATTCTGTCCTCGGTAATGACCGTGTCAACAGTAATATGCGCGCACACTCCACAACAACGAGTATTTAAACATATGTGATATTTTTTAGAGGTAAACATCTTTAAAATGAAATAAAATACATAAAATTATGGTAATTATCTTTACTGGGAAGATAATTTTATGCCATTAGTGTTTAAATATAGACTGTTTTAAAGAGGTTTGTTTAAAGAATTGGCAACTGACCAACAGCTAATTTGTGCTTAGTTTTATTTGCCATTTCACCACGAATTGACTTACGCCTGAACAAATCTTGTAAACTGTGCAAATGTGTTTCTAAAATCGAGACATGATGAATGATTAATCATATTTGACTACTAATGACATAAAATTATCTTTCGAATAAAACCAATACAACGATTTTCATGCGTTTAATTTCATTTTGATGTTGTACGCTTCTAAAAAACACTCGTCATCATTATCGTCACAAGATCGTAACTATAAGAGGCAAATAAAACAGTAAAATCAATTAAAACCTTCATTTATTACACAAAGTTACTGGACACGAATTAAAACGGAGTAAAACATGATATTCCACACAATTACTCCTTAACTCGCTACACTTTTGTGTATCGTAAGGTCGTTCCGCTCAGGTTCGCACTAGTTCATGCTACTTTACACGTAAGTAACCACTGTATCGCTTTTCTCTTGTCTATTACTTGTTAACGGTATCCCTCGGGTTCCCAATACGCTATGTTCTTCTATGTTGCTTGACAAATCTGGCTACGCATGTGCCCGTCAACGCTTATATACAAAATGTTCGTTCACGATACATCGAGAATGTTCGATTGATTCTCCACATTTCCATTTCCATTTTCTCCAGATTATGATTCCTTCGAGAATAGTTCAGTTGATTTAGACTCTCGTGACAATATTATTCCTTTGGTATCTTACTAGAAAAAATTCACAGCTTACTGACTACTTTTATTGACAGAACACTCATGACTATGCGGCGACATACGTACATCGAATACTAAGGTAGCCCGGATATGCACGTGTGTATACGTTTTGATGCATCTCCACACATACATACATACATACACACTTCCCGAACCTGCTAGAGAATTACGCCCTGTTTGTACCAAATAATTATTTGTGAAATCGAGGTCACGCGCTATTTCACGTCCCAAAATGCAGAATGGATGTAATGAATAAGCACACCATAACGCATAGTGTGCAACTCCTAAATGAACTGAGCGATCATGTCGATGTATTTAATGACAGCATTGAATGCATCAAGCAGCGGATCGCCTCCATTTAGCTACTTTAGCTACTCCAAGATATACTTGCATTGTAAATGGAGCAATCTGTAATGCAAAAAAAAATACCACCATTCTTCGTTATCCTCAAAAATTGATAAATTTTATTATTTTAAAATAAAAATTTTACGCAAACAAATGCTCGTAACTATTTGCAAAGTTTTCATAATCTGACAAAAATATGAATGAAATACGACTACTTTCTAATTCCGAGAAGAAGGGAAAAATGAAATTTTTCTTAAAAAATGTAATTACAAAAAACAACGGAAAATACGGGAATTGTAAAACGTTCAGGAAAATACGGGAATTGTAAAACGTTCAGTCTCGCAGGAAAGTTAATTCTCAGAAAAAACTCTCTCCCAAACTTGGGTTCCAAGACTTGTTTTAAAAGTTAGAGGAACAAGCAATCTTCAGGCGGGTGGTCACTAAATGGAAAAATTAAGGGTGTCCACTTCGAAATGATCGTTCCACATTCGCTGGTGATCGAGGTCTTCATCCCTCACTCACCCGGTCCTATTTTAGATGATTGTCGAGAGGACTTGGTAAGGGGTCTAGGTGGTGTCTCCATAGTAATCGCTGACCTTCCAAGGAATGTTGTGTTTAATAACTTGTTGTGTTTCAGATATTTTATTCAAGTGTGGGTCTCCCGCTGGGAAATTCTTTGTGTACTATTTTATTTTATTTTTTCCCCTATCGATACTTTCTAAAGACGTAACTTAATTAGGATCATTACCGTGGTTGTATCTCCGGACTGGCAAGTCCCTTAATGTCTGTGCTTGTTATTTTATTGTAATTTTTCCCTGAAGGGAGTGAATTACTCTAATTACTGTGCAATTCTGTATTCATTTTATTTAATCTGGCTCTTAAGTTATATGATTACAGGTTGTGTTTTTATCCTTAGTCTAATTACTAGACTTACGACACTATGGACTTTGCATTCATATTTTGTACTGTATTATTTCCTTACTTTCTAATAAAGTGATATGTGGAGGAGGTACAGTGAATGGACTGTTGCGGGCCTCTCCGAGTCCCGTCGCCCTTTGAGTAAAAAATTGTCAACCTAGCGACGTATGTGTAGAGTCGATATGGAAGCTTTCGCTCATAAAACGGTCCTGGAAATGCGGTGGGTGTCCATTCACTGTAGTATTTCCTGTACATATGTAATTTGCAATTCCCAATGGAAGATAAGTATATTCCAATTATCATTTATCCCTGCGTTTTGGAGGCAGAGAAGAGGTTTTGCGTGGACGCCTCCCCGTCCCGCTCGCATTCTCATGAGTGTCGGCGGGGCGGTGAGTACGGCCACTTTAGCATTAAAAAATGCCGAAAATGGGTGGCGAAAGTGACATAACGCCACGAAAATTCTTAACACCTGTCTCCGACACGCTATCGCCATACACTACATTAAGGCACATGTACAAACTTGAACACACCCTGACTTCGGTACGGTATTACAAGTCAGTACTTAAATTACACGTACTCAACACATAAGCCCTGGTGATGGACTCTGTAATGGGATCTGAGACGTCAGCCAGAGAGGTCACATGTACATGGCAGAATATCCCAGAAAACCACACACAGAAGATAATTTGTTTCCGTTTACAATGAAGTGGTTTGTAACCTCAGTAGAGAACCGGGTTCGGCTTTCCACCGTGGTGACTTTTATATTTATCTGAAATTATAAATATTTAATCCAACCAGAAAATATGCTTCTGTGTATAGTTTTCTGGGATATTCTGCCGTGTATATGTGACCTCTCTGGCCAACGTTACGGATCCCATTGTAGGGTCCATCATGAGGGCTAATGTATAATGGACCCTGCAATGGGATTCGAAACGTTGGCCAGAGAGGTCACATATACACGGCAGAATATCCCAGAAAACTATACACAGAAGATTCTGAACGGCCGTAAAAACCTAAGGACAGTAAATATGCTCTGTGCGTATATATATTTTCTCTGTGTAAAAGTAACACTTGGGGAAGAAAATTTGCAACACCCTGTCTTCTGAGAGCTAACTCGATGCTTCAACCGGAGCAAGTTCCTTCCAGAACAGACAATAACTTTTATTGAATATAAATAAAAGTCCGGTTTTGTGTCTAACTTGTTGACTTCTTTGTTTGCAGAGAACTGCAAAGAAAACTGATGCAATGCGCTGGGGTGAAGTGTTTAAATTCTTTTGAAATACGAATTAGACGAATGTGTCACTTTGTAGTTTTATTCATGGCATTACCTTGTATACCTAATAAAAATGACATTATTTATTAAATTGGTGAAAAACATAATATATGTTCCTCCTATGTGATTTGAATAATAATTTAACATTTTACTATTAAAGTTTCTATAGGAACCTAATCTCTCATCGATAGATAAAGTATTTATGTTAAGATATGTAGTATATATATTTTTTTTATATACACATTACATTGCTTTGTACTTTATATTTCTATGCTCATATTTAAATGCGCATACCTGATGTTTTAACTGTTTATACCTTTTATTATTTCTACATGTACTTAATATTTTTTATATTTTACTGTTTATATATATACCTGATATTGTTCTATATACTTCTTTAATGTTTTGTAATATTTTTCTATTTTTTTTATATAATACGTGCTATGGCTTTATAATTTTATATCTTGTATGTATATACGTGATATTGTTTTTATATATATTACATGTATTATATATTACAAAAAATTTATATGGAAAATACTATAATGGATGTGAACAAATAAAAAAATAAATAAATTTAACTGCATACTTTCAAATATCGAATCTTTAAGATTGTTTAGGTGGGAATACAAATGATAAATTAATTAAGAACTGACAAAATGAGCCGAAGTTACTGGTGTTAAGGTAGTTACAACGGAAATATTGAGAGAAGAGGAGAAGATTTATTGAAAGTAATATTGTTAAACAAATTAATACCCGAGATCAAATTTATTTCAATCTCTAAACTTTCAAAAGTATTCATTTTATTAACTTTACACGTGATGGGATGGAGGAGCTTAATCTAGACGAATTAAAAGAATGATTGTTTTTCATGATGTAGTTCGCGAATTCAGAAAGGTTATTACTAGTTAGATATCTAACTAGTAATAACCTTTCTGATGTTATTTTTGTCCAAATTTGAGATTTCAAGTAGATTGACCAATGTGTTTACTAATAAAATATTCAAATGAAATTTCGTAAACTTCGCTTTTTTAAAACGATCGTTTTTTAATTTTGAATTTTGAAATAAAATAATGATATAACGACATTATTTTTAATGCAATAATTTTAAAATTATTTATTTCAATTTCAGGACTTCATATAATTATTACATATTTGTGTCAGTACTAAGTAAATCTATGTAATTTTACAAGGACTGTACATATTTTATGCAATTAATTACTATAAATATTATAAACGATCAACTTGAGCATCTCTGACAATACACACACTGTCGCTACAGCGCTGAACAATCATTAATAGTCACATTTAAAGAAGTATTGCAAAATCATTACGGTAAGAATAGCGATCCTCAAACTTTTTGGCGTTCTTGGTGCGATATCCCTTTGCGAACTTGTTTCATTCCTTCTGCCTTTTCATGCGAACTTGACGACATATTGGAAGTATTTTGCAAATATACTGATAAAATGTGACAAATGCTCTTTATAGGTAGATTTTTTTCCGAGTGCAACTTGATACACTGATATCCTGAGTGAGCAATAGTTGGTCGATTTCTTTTTATAGGTAACATCGCTTTCTAGATGTTTCCAAAATTCGGTGGACCATTCGAGAGATTTCGATAGTGCGTAATTCCTTCTGATTCTGCCGTCCCGTGACAATACTTTTACAATATAAGTATAATGGGAAACTAATTATTAACGCAACCGTATTATTGGGTGGGGAGAGGCTTATAAATCCACTGTACAGCCATTAATCATAAAACGAAAATATTCAAAACAAACTCCCTATGCCTAATTTACAAAGATTATTTTATAAATAAATCTCACTCCTTAGACTGTATAAGTAATAGACATAGAACAAAGGGGCAAATAAAGATACCATCTTTAAGAACCACCATGGCGCAACATCATTATACATACTTGGGAGTTAAATGGTACAATATGTTGTTGTAGCAAAACAAATTTCAAGAAAGGAATATTCCAAAATACGAACTGTTTAAGAAAGAAGTCAAACCCTCGATTTTGGACAATAGTGTATTATAACTAGTGATACAACGAATACTACTTTCACGAATACGAATACGAATATCAAACCTACTATTCGGCGAATACGAATACGAATATCAAACCTACTATTCGGCGAATACGAATACGAATATCAAACCTACTATTCGATGAATACGAATACGAATAAGAATAATTCAACAATGTAATAAATAATAGAATCCCCGAACAAAACAAAATAAACTCGTCTCAATGGGCCGGCTTTGTTTTGGGACTCACTCACAAGTACCTGTATCTTTATTCTTTGTAACAAAAACAAACCAATAAAGTTATACCTAAATAAAATAAATTTAACTTATTTACCAGATTTCTTATCGAAATGTTTCCAAATATCACTTTTTTCACGCTTACGAGAGGTCACGTTATTAGATTTTTTTTGAAATTATTTTATAAGAGTAAACACTTTTACACACAACGGAAATAAAATGAAATGAATGAGCACCTAACTTTTTAAAAACCCGAAAAAACTAAATGAAAGAACTCATGTTATGCTATGAAAGAAGAAACAAGTGACAATTGACAACTTGAGTTCCATAGAAAAAATAATTTGAGAACTCAACAAATTCATTCATTCAATGTAAGGGGAATCCCCGGTATTAGACATGTGTTCGGATACATGGTGCACAGTCATACCGTAAATTGCGTTGCGTTCAGTTATAAATAGTTTGTTTTTAATATTCTTAATGATATCAATGATGTTCGTGATGATATTCGGCTAATACGAATACTCGGAAAATGTCTACTATTCGGCGAACACGAATATTCGTATTCGTATTCGTTGCATCACTAATTGTAACATTGCCCACATGTCTCAAATGGTTTCTGTGAAAAAAATTACTACTTCTAAATTGTTTCTGCTTTTGTACTTTAATTTGGCTTTTAAAAGCTCCTCCCATAAGCTCGAGCTTTGGCTCATGTTATGGAGAGTATGTCTTTAAAACGTTATAAGATAGAATCCATTTATTATAAAAAACATTATTATGTATCTACTGTATAAATAAATATAATATATAAAAAAATTAAAATAATCAAACCTTTGAGATGTATCTATTGGAGAAAAAAAACATGTGTCGCACAATTGTACAGAATAGCCCATGTAACGGCTTGATAATAGCCAGATGGCCGCGCTGATGATACATCGCAGTGATTAGCATATTAATAGTTGTGTGTGTTCATATTGTTTTAGAGGAGTTCATCAATCATTCGTGATTGACCCCAAAATGGATGTCCAGCCATCCGCATGATTGCCCGCGGCTGGGCAGGGGTCTGAAGATCGCGGCTCTCGAGCCGCTTGCAACTCTTTGAATCGGTCTTTTAACGTATCGGGTCTGGAAATAAATTGCAGTTAATCTATCTGTTTATTCTTATCTGGGCAAAACAGTCTTCCAAACTACTATGATCAATAAAAAAAAAATTGTTTTTTTTGCTATCTTTGACTCAATTCCTGTGTTAAAGATAGCAAAAGAAGGTTGTAAAATGTAAATAAATAATGGTATGATAAAAAATGAGAATTGTAAACAACCTCAAATTAAAAATACACTTCATGCATTGGTTTTGAGGTACTGAATTTTTATCATGGTACGATAAATATTAAGAGAGTTGGTGTGATGTATCTAGATGGACGTCTGTCTGAGCGTATGAAAGAGACGGGAGATATTATAGAGGATTGAGAGAAAATTGGATTAAAAGGGATGCACCATGCGGGCGTCCACCATTACGAAAATGTGCACTCGGAGAGCTATTTAGAACCGCTAATTGTATAGTAAATTTCATTTAAGAAAGACAATCGAATTAATATGCGTAAGTAATGAGTACGACTAACTTCTTACGTTTGTGTTTACGGGTATTAACAGTAACACAATGAAACAATATGCCTCGTACGCACGGCTTATACATACTAATTCGATTGTTTTTCTTAAATGAGTTGGGGTTTACCTTGTTGCGATATTTATACATTTTGTACGGTACAAATAAAAACCCAGAAGCTCATTTGAATTTCACTGAGGATCAAAGATTCCCGACAAAGATCCTTCCTAGGCCAACGAAAGAACATCGCAGTTGGGAATTTCAAAAGTAGGTGGCATTTTAAATAACGATAGCGGATTAAGCTGGTTAACGATCTTGGCTGAGATATTTATCAATTTATTTTGATCGAAATCTGATAAGAAATACTGGTGTTCTTTTAAAAAACTGTTATAACCTATAATTTATTTGAATATACATATTTTGGAGCCTTCTGATTATGATGTAAGAAAGCAGAAAGAAAATTGTTAGAAGTTTTTTAGTAGTGCATCGTGAGACTCATTTAAAACTACCAGCTTCACAATGAAAATAATTCAGAAGCTTTCTTCTGAAATAATCTTCCCATTATTGTAAAAGTACACGTAGTATGATATATGATGTGAATTTTTTCATGTGCAATTGTAAATTTACTAGAAATTTTTAATATTTATAAAGGTTCTTGGTGTGTTTGAAATTACTTAAGTTAATCAACAATTAAACATCTGCACGTAATAATATATAAAAAAATTAATAAGTGGGTACTTACGATATTGTGTATTGTGATGTGTGTACTTGAGATAATTGTAATTAATACTGTTTCACTTAAGAATAAAATAATCGAAATCCCTTCTTAGCCTGGGACCATTTTTATATTCATTTTTATTTGCCTCGTCTAGAAAAACTTGAAGACCATAGAACTATAAATTCTTGGCTGTTTGACTACAAAAGTTTGCCAACTCCAGATCCGTGGATTCTGCGAATATCGCGCTTAACAAACAATGTTCGATAAAATCTTGTAAATAGTTGAAGATGTCTTTGGTCTATGGAGCCGAGAAGTTTTTTACATTATCGATGGATAAATATTGTAGATATTATTGGCTGAAATGACAGTTAATTTGTTGTGTAACATAATTATTTGAATTTACAATAAATTGAATTCTGTAATGCACACAGGTTGACTTAAATTGTAGAGATTATTCATGATGATCATTGATTTAGGTTTAGAAGATTTCAGTAAATTAATTAATCCATGCATAATAAAAATTCTATATTTGAAAGAAGTCAGTTTAATACTTCACCTGTTGATGAAAGATTTTATTTCTCTCGAAACTTGAGTCGTGAAATATAAAATTTTAATTAAACTCACGTAAGGTGTTTTTTGATCAGGCAATTTAAGAATTTATTTATTTTTTAAACAACTTGTAATTTTTAAAGAAAAAGCTCTACGCATTCCTTTCATTGTACTTCTGTCGCTTCCTTCACATCCTTGCTGCTATTTGGCTTCAGGATTAGTTCTGTAGGGTCAAACTTGTTGAGACCATCCTTGCCCTGTATGCTGCTGGACTATGATGAGCTGCTACAGTGACTCTGAACTTTGACCTGCAGAACGAGACGCGCGGCTGGACAGCGGCGTAATTGCTTGTCATCATCACTCAGCCGATAATTAACAAGCTTAGTGATGTGACAAGGTGGCTATTTGTAACATTAGAATTTTTTGTATTGAGCTGGCATACTCATTAGCATGCTCAAAACTAGCATGCCCTAACAACTGTACACACTTACTCATTATTAGCATGCTTATTTTAAACATGCTCAAAGCTAACAATCAAACACATGCTTATTAGTGGCATGCTCTTGTCGTGGAATAGAGAGGAACTCTAGTTCAAAATTGAAACTATGCAAACTGAAATAGAAAATTCAAGTGAATCAATAAATCAAAACAGTTTCTGAGTTTAATCAAACACACATGCTTATTACTGGCATGCTCTTGTCATAGTATAAAGACGCTCTTGTTCAAAATGGAAACTGCAAACTGAAATAGAAAATTCAAGTGAATCAATAAATCAAAATATTTTTGATTTTAGTTTTTATAATTTTTATTGTAAGATTTGAATCATTCATGTCTTTTGATAAAGTTTCATAAACATTATTTCTTGCTATATTATTTTTACATAGCGGTGACCGAGTATTCTACAGACATTCGTGATTCCTAATAAGTCACGTAAAGTGATGTTTTATCATCTCCCCAATGCGCTATATTTGTTTCATCTGTCGCGGACTGATAAGATCGCATTGATAATCGATACTAGCCGCAAATGACATAAGCACGCTCATAATAAGCAAGCCTGTTCACACATGCTCAAAAGATACCCCTTCTCATGGTGAATGACATTAGCATGCTCATAAATCAACCGGCGGTTGATTTTTGAGCATGCCACTAATGAGCATGTTTATTACTAGCAATACGCGTATACACATGCCACTAATAAGCAAGGGTTAAAGAAGGTCAATACTGCGCATGCTCATGTGCCACTAATTAGCATGTGTATCAGTACCTTTAAAGTAGTTGTTATATCATGGAATTTTATTATAAACCAGTGAAAATTGACATATATCGTCATAAAACTGAATGCCTATCTATCTGTTCTTTACATAATTGTATACTTTTTTACCGATCTAAAACAATTTTCATTTGAGCCGAATATCTTAGGAAACCCCAAGAGTCACCACACAAGAGGCAATCGAAATATACAAGCACCCGGTTAATATTAATAGGGATGACGGTCTTAAGTTGAAAACCTCGCGGTGTCCGGCGCTGCAGGAGAAATTAAATCGACGATCCGCACAGTCCGACACCCGACACTAGATAAAACAGTGACATAGCGCTACAGAAATTCTTGACAACACCTATCTTCAAGTACACAAGCGATACGCACTCTGCTTTCGACACGGTACTGCAATCCAGTACTTAACCTAACACAAACTTGGACACACCCTGACGTCGGTGCGGTATTGCAAGGCAATACTCAACTTTTACACTCATCAGCTCTGATGATGGACCCTGCAATGGGATCCGAAACATCGGCCAGAGAGATCACATATCGTCATAATCGTAGAACAACGACGCATGTGACTTTTCTCAAGTTTGCAGGAGAGCAGTTTGAAGTTTAATTTACATAAAGACACTTTATGTCATAGCTCGATAACTACAAAAGATTTTTCTTTGAAACTTGGGTTACTTATTTAAAGTGGATAACAGCGTTTTTACACATGCTGCATTGTTCTACGATCGCAAATCTGAACCGTCGTTATACCGACTTCGTAAAACGACGGTTAAATTAATGAGAAAAAATACACTATTTGTATACCATTAGATGGCTTCTTTTTATCACTTTTTAACGACCCAAAAAGTCAATGTGGAATTTTTGGCACATCCGTCATTGTTCCACGATTATGACGCTATACTCAGCAGAATATCCCAGAAAACTATACATAGAATATCTAAACCATATTTTACGTATTTACTCTGTAGGAACCTGGCCCTTCCCGATGTTCAGAATTAATCACAATACGAAGAGAAATATTGTCAATTTTGGCGATTAAAAAAAAAATCTAACACGTTACACTTAGAGGAATATAAATCAGCGTTATGTGAATTCAATGGCTTTTTCGTTCTGAATCCCGCGTCATCTTCTTTATCATCATCTATTCTAAGCATTTTAATTAAAAAAATTCTTGTCTAAATGTAAATTCTCTATAAATTACTTTAAAACTTAAACTAACAATTGAAACTTTTCCATAATTGGTGAAATTGAGCTCCAGCCTTCCAATTTATATAAAACTTGGGAGATATTCCACAAATATTCTGGTGTGAGTGTTTCATTTTAAAAGTTTTCGCGATCAAAATGAATATTACGCAGCTAATATCAATCACTTAAGTATCCAATTATTTAAAATGACAAATTCTCGGTATTAAATAACTTAATATTCCGCCGAGGACTCGAACGAAAATAAATATTTGGAAAACTCTCTCAGAATTGATGATAAATATTCAAAATGGTGTGTGATCTAATCACTAATCTAAGATCAAAAGGATCTGTGACGCATTTACCAGAAATATTATTTTTTTGCGATCTTTCCTCATTCGAGGAACGGAGTATTGTAAAGGGTTGTGTGTAGCGATATATAGCTTCCCTTTCAAGCTATTTTGTTAAGTAGAAAAGCTATAGATTTGAGAACTAAATAAAATGGAAATAGCACAAAGCAATCGGTATTGCTAACCGCTGGCGCTGGTAGCTAGGAAATAACCTCCGTTAGGTCAATGGTGGCCATTGATTAGCTACATTGCAACTTACGAGAACTTTAATCATTTCAGGCAAACAAATACCCATTGATATACTCTTAAAGTAATTTTACGTAATGTAACTCTGTACTGTGTAATATTCATAAAATAAATAAATACTTAAAAATAATGGGCAAAAAATGTATTGTTAAAAGACATTAATGGCAATCGTGAGTAAAACTGCCGTGCAGTTTGGCATATAAATATATGTAAAATATATCGAAATAATTACTAACGCCTTTTTGGCTTTCTACCCTTGATATGTAATAAACAAAAAAAATAAATATTGAAAGAAAACCTATGACACGACACACTAACTTAATATACATTGTATCCTAATGAAGGGACTGTGGTGAGCCAGACCTGCCTGGACTCTAGTCCCTCGAGCGTGCGTAATGGACCTATCGCGCTCGAGGGAAACCGCCCGATGAGAAGCCCGCGACGCCGGCAAAGTACCGACCGGCGCCCGCGATACCACGCTCAAACTCGCTCTCCGTGTATTGTTGTATAACGCATTCTCCAACATGTAAAGTTTTGCCCTTCAATGAACCAACGAATTATGTGAGTACTTCTTTCTATTCATTCTGTATCACATCCCTCTTAGCCTCCACGCATAACACATCCATACACACGCTTTCAGCGTCCACTCTACAGGCATCAGACTGATTGTACATTTCGGCAGAGGTGCATAATCTCACTGATTTTTCGCGAATACACGCATTATATCATATCATATCTGCCACACTGCACTGGTGACACCGATTTGATTTATAATATCATACAACCATCTGCCAAAGGACCAATGGTCCCGAAATATTTTTTAATAGCAGTTTTAAACAAAGTGTTATCTTTTTAATAATATAATTTAGGTAAAAATTATTTCATATTTACGAAGGAAGAAAGTACATTTTCGCTCGCAAAAGTTGTCGTCAGCACTTTATGCGGCCATAAAAGCGTTGTGTTTGTCTCCAGAAGCGGAGCAGTAAATACTTGATGGCCCCACCACACACGTCCTGGAAATTAATCGTCCTTTCGCATCCCGAAGCTGTTAAATCTACTTTACCGACATGACAAGTGAACTGTCGAAGTGCTCGTCTTCTCACGCAAGTATCGTACCTTCTTTTTCACTCACAAACACGTTTCGCCACTTTTCTGATGAATAAATAATGTGAGGGCTCTCAAAAGTAAAAACGTCACGTTTAAACAGGATAAAGAATTTCTCCTCGACGATCAAAACCGTCATTTTAACCGTGGACATATTGCAACGAGGCTAAAAAGGATCACGCACTCATGATAAGTGACAGTTGTTTGAAATGGTCACGACACTATTGAAGAATTGGGAACGGTCTACAATGTTCTACGGCATTCGGGAAGCGTCTGAAACATTCTACAAGAATCTAGAAGCCGCGGGAATCGTCTCCTAAATACTGGGAACGCCTAGGAGGTTTGTTACCAGCATTGGCCAGGTATAAATAAGACTTTTGCCGTTTGCCAGAGACTGACACGTCGGCCAGAGAGGTCAGATATATGTATACAGCCGTGCAAACCTGTAAATATTTAACTGTAATTTCGGATATTTTATACGCACCGTATGTATTACCGAGAAGTGAATCTCGACGTTTCGTTGGATACTTATCCAACGTCATCAGGAGGACGACCTTTACCCGCGGAGGTGGAGGTCGGACTGATTAGGTGCTGCTTTTTAGGGCGTAAATTGTATGCACTTTGTTGTGGAGTGTTCTCTTCTTCTACAATAGAGGTCGCCAGTGTGCAATATGTACTAGTTATGTCGGCGGATTTTACTGCGACTTCTCTCAAGGGTTGAATCAGTGTCGTTAGAACAGGGCGCCAAATACTTGATAGTTTGTAACTGTCATATCTATTGAAATTGGGATTTTTGTATATTTCAATGGACTCCCTCACTAATCTGGATATAAGGTACGGTTCTGTTGATAAGATTTTTGTCTTGTCAAATCTGATGAAGTGACAGAGATTCCCTTTGGATGCATGTTCGCAGATTGCCGATGTATTGGAGTTGTTGTTTTTAATTGCTCCAATGTGTTCCTTCAATCGTGTAGCGATATTACGTTTGGTTTGTCTTATGTAGTTACTGTTAAATATGTCTAACGACCGTAATAATAACCTTAACTGTAAATATTTTTAACACATTACAAATACAGATTAGACTGTGATTCATTTGTTAAATAAGTTTAATAAAGAATGCATATTTTTTGTCTTATTATTTATTGTATTGATTTTCTTTTTAGATATCTATGCATTTATTGCATATGTATAACATTTAAAAAATTTAATAATAATTGTTACCTCTGGTGAATTTTATATCAAGCTACTATTATAAAGCCGGTACCACAGCCGACAAGGCAAAGCCACTTAATTATGAATTATTCAATGGCCACCTAATAATATTAAACAAATTAAATGTAATGGGGCTAGTTGATATTCATGTAAGCGAATGCTAGTGTGAGTGTCTACAATATATTGAATTTAGTGCTAGTACTAGTTTGTGCGATTTCGCGTTAACTTATTGTATTAAAATTTGGTAAATAACTTTGTTGGTATAGTCTTCCATTTTTTAATTAATTATTAATTTTCTGTCATTTTTATATATAAAAGTTATAACCTTTTATAATTTTATGTATCCTAATAAGAAAAATATCATTGTCTGTCTGTCTGCCCGTAATTTCCTGTGACGTGCTTAATTTTCTTTTTACATAGACGGAATTCACTCCTTCCCTTTAACCCCACCCTCTTCCCAAGATACATTTTCTATACAAATCTACACCGTCTAGATCTCAAATTTGTATACTTGTTCTTTAGGAACCGACGTGTAAAAGTACGTAATTTTTGACGGGTTACAGCTAGTTCATAAAATATATCATAAAAATTAATCCTGGTTCATCTCGCTCTTTCTCGTTGAGTATTGTATTTTGTTTTGATCTCTTAGAATTTTGTTAATTTTTATTTCTTGTTCACTTGGTGTTATTTTATTTATGAAAATATTTATCCTTCTTTGATGTCTACAAAGACATCAAAACATCAATAACAAAGTTCTTACATAATAATATTTTTTTTGCATTTCAGTGCCCATAAATTGGCGTTTATCACACATTTCAATTAAATGCTTAAAATACCGTGTTTCCTGGAATATATGACCTACCTCGAAAGTAAGTCCTACCACGATTTTTCAGGCTGGTTTTAATATAAGACCTACTTCGAAAATAAGACCTATCTAAATCTTGCACTTACGCATACTGAGGATAAACCTTATGTATGTTCACAGTCAAATTATTCTTGCAAATGAAAGGCAGATTTAAAAAAAACATGCATATAAGCACTCTGGTGAAAAGCCTTTTTCATGTTCACAGTGCAATTATTCATGCAAACGTAAATCAAATTTAATAATTCATATCCTTAAACACACTCGGAAAAAACCTTTTTCATGTTCACAGTGCAATTATTCTTGCAAAAAAAAGTCAGATTTAAAAAAACATGCGTATAAGCACACTGGGGAAAAGCGACTTAGAATTTCTCGGTGCAAGTGGAAGATTCTCGAATGACTAGTGCGCGATTAAGTGCAGAATACGGATTAGATCTCCAGTTATAATCGTGTTCAGTGATTTTAGTTTATCTATAAAACTTTAATCAATTTCAAGTGCTTGATTTGTCTTCCGCCAAGATCCCGTGGCAATATTAAAAAAATCTGTTTCTGCTAAATTATCATTATGTGATTTACTTTTATCCAGGAAGCCGAAGGAAGCTTTTGTTTTGAAGTCATCTATAAAATTATTAATATTATTAATATTTAAAGCATTAACTTTGTGGTTAGCCATTATAACAGATTGTTAGTTAACTTTGTTAAAACCACTACTAGATTTTAGGTCTACCGGTTTCGAGACGTATCCGTCTCTTCGTCAGGACCAACACTACACCACTACATTCACAACACTACACACCTCAACCATAGTATTGTTACACTTCCACCAATAATTGATCACATGCGTGTTAGTCTTGTCAGGGACATGTTTGTCCATGTTTGTCCCTGACAAGACTAACACGCATGTAATCAATTATTGGTGAAAGTGAAACAATACTATGGTTAAGGTGTGTAGTGTTGCGAATGTAGTGGTGTAGTGTTGGTCCTGACGAAGAGACGGGTACGTCTAGAAACCGGTAGACCTAAAATCTGGTAGTGGTTTTAACAAAGTTAACAAACAATCTGTCATCTATAAAAGTAAATAAATGGGAATGTGAATGTTGTGACGTCATCTATAAAAGTAAATAAATGGGAATGTGAATGTTGTGACGTCATCTATAAAAGTAAATAAATGTAAATGTGAACGAGCGTTGCGGGCGAAGCTGCAGTAAGAGGGTTTTATATGAGGCGTGTTAGTTTGCACTTGACTGCAGCGGCGTATTATTGCCAACGGACGACTGTTGCGCGGCATTAATTTTAATTTGTCCTCGCTTGTACCGGCTCCGATTTACAGCGAAACTGGCGCTCTATCTGGGACGCGCTGACGTCACCGCGTCTAGCTATACTCCACGATAAATAATAAATATTGTCATCGCACCAGGGCCGCACTCGGCTGCGGGGCGCAACACATCATTAAATATTATGGGTTCAGCGTTGCACTTATTGTTCTTTATCTTCTTTAAATTCTTCGGCGATGAATCTTGGAACGAAAGGACCCATTATTCGAAAGCAACTCATAGTGGTGAAGCGCAATTTCGATGTTCGCGCTGACTCAACAAGTTCGTGCATACTTGACCCAATACCGTGTTGCAAAAGTGTCTTGTCAACAATATTGTCATAAGATTCTATAAATTCTGATAAATAAAATACCCCAAAAGTTACTAGAAAACGAGATGTTGTAAATAACAGAGACACAGTTGTTTTGGACAGCGAAGAAAGACCATAGAAGTAAAAACAACATCGACTAGTAAGAATTACAAGCGGTTAGCGGAATAGATTAAGAGAGTACCTAACTACCGTGTTAAGGGACAAGTATAAAGTTTTCCACAGACGAGTGATAAGTGAGAAATTATTTTCACCGCGTTCATAGAAATCACAAACCACCAAAATATACAGACATGAATTAATGTAAACTTCTTGATACACAACCTGGTACCACGGCTGGTTCCAATACGTATGACATGGTTAAAAAAATTACTACGAGTTTGTAATTTTTGAGACACTTAAGAAAAGGTCGAATTAAATACTCTAAAAAAGTAAATGTCGCATTTTAATACAAGAAGACGTTTGGAACGATATTAAAAAATATGTATAAAAAATATGTATCGTTAAAATACATTTTATGTAATAGGGGATTTAATTTAATATTTAAACTGCAGTATAGGTGAGACATGCGCGAGAGGGGTCATTCTTCTGCTGTGACCCAACCCCCTTGCTAAAGAAGTTCTGTGAGGTAAATCCTATGTGCCACATTACTCTACGTATGTATTATCGTAATTTAATAAACCAATTGCCTGATTATTTTGTCATTGGTCGATTCTTGTCGTAGTCGACGTTTAAGGATGTTCATGTCCTTAATTATGGCTAAGTAGAGCCTTCGAAATAACATAATATACCAATGATCCGTTAAAGCTGCACATTCACTGCAAATGCAAATTCCGGCGTTTTTTTTTTTTACGAAAATGTGGGTTTTTATTATTCATTTATATCAGAATTTATACTCAAGACTGGAATTTTTTTAGAAAAATATCTTAGATAAAACCTTCTTTGTTATATAAAAGTAATATCTAAACATTATTTACAATAATTAATAAAATATAAGCATTAATCGAAAGCCGCGGCCAAAAAAGTAGTTTTTTTTAGTGTCCTAGGCGACGCTAATTTTTATTAAATATTTATAAGTACGCATAATATGTTTTTTTTATACGTATAAAGGATACTTTATCATCAAGAATCAATATTAAGAAAATTAAGAACTATTCAATATTAATAAAGTTATAATGTTTTTAATTTTCAAGAAATTTTTACCATTTTTCTTGATTTCAAAACGCTTTTTATTTATATAAAGAGATGATTTTAAACAGAATTTACATTTTATTCCCGTATTTTGAGGCTTTATTCACTTCATAAAAGTTAGTTTTTTTTTTTGAAAAACATCTTAATTATTATTTAAAAATAAAAATTTCCAAAATTGCAGTTTAGTTATTATTCATTTATGCACTCTGATATAAATGAATAATAAAAACCTACATTTTCGTAAAACAACGCTGAAATATGCACATGCAGTGAATGTCCAGCCTTAACGGATAATCAATATGAAACTCTATCACCCGTTGTCCTTGAAAATATTCCAGAGACACCTATCTACCCCATCAAAAGTACAGCAGGGGATTCGAAGAGACAGATGAATTAACCATAGAATAAATTTACCGGGCGGATAGTTATTTAGCTTATCCGATGTGGTGAGACAGTCCCTGTTGAATAAAACTTTTATAGCGCTCTGAAAGAAAGAAATAATCCTAAAGCGAAAGCGTTTCATTTTAAGGTTTTATGGCCGCGTGAAAAGAATCGCAGAAGTATGAATTTTCTAAACGGTGCCATAATTTGTTTAATGCTTCGAATAATCGAGGATAGACATAAAAATGTTAAGCCAAAGTGTGCGGACTAGCAAGAGATATAACGAACGACGGTTTATTGAGGAAATTTGGACATATAGATGGTTAAGGAGAAGGTAGTAATATGAAACCCCCGTTTTTATTTATTTTCAATTTTTCTGAAATAGCAATTAAGAATAGATACATCAAGACGTTTTATTTTCACGTGTATGGATTCGATGATCGGTTTCTCCAGAATTGTTTTGAAAACAAAAAGATTTAAGAGTCTCAGGTGACAATCTCGGTATCAATCACACGCTAAGCGAGTGATCAACCATCTGAGTTAACTGTCATGCCTATTTGTCATGACTATATAACGCCGTGTTTTTGGTATTTAAATACAATGAGTCGATTATGTTTGATTGATTATATTATTCTTAATTTATTTTTTTAATTTTATTTTTAAATAGAGATGCGTAATATTTTTGGAATGGGGCTCGGACCACCAACCACTGGATCACTATATGGGAGTCATAATCACTACATCAACAACCCGCTAATAATTTTCATGATAGGCATACATAAAACGTTAAACAATGCATTCTTATTAAATAATACCCCAAAGAAGTCACCATTATATACTTTTACGACAATTTGACAGAGTCCACAAAACATTCCCTTAAGATGATAGAGCGCTGGCTTAGTAAGTGGGAGGTACCAGGATCAATAATCCGCGCCTTCAACTTATTTTATTTTCAAAAAAATTTGGTGGCGCCTGGTTTCGATCCCGGTACCTACAAGTAAGTTTAAGTAAAACGCAAAATAAAACTGAGAGTATGAAAATGTAACCAAATTTTATAATGCACTATTTACAATACCATAAATTTTACCGCATATTATTTATATTTTATTTCATTTTTATTTATTCTGAAAACCAACAGCTAACAATTATTAAATAAATATAAAGAATGATAAACATAGGTAGGGTAGTTGAAATAAATCTAAATTATAATTTTTTGTTAGTTAAATTTGTTACAAATTTGTCATAAATATGAATTTTGCCAGTGGTTTGTAGTTTATTATTGGCTTTATCTGGTATGATGGATTAATTCAATAAACAGTGTATCTGATAATTGAGTGTGCGAAATTTGAGATCGATTGAAAATTGAAAAGTGGCTGAAATATCGATTACAAGATTCCGTCCAGACAGGCAAAGTAATAATAAAAATGGATAAAATGGAAAAAAGAATTGTCTTTACATTTGTTCTGTAATATATTTACATTGGGTTAAAAATATCTATTTTTTTGGATCCCCCTGTACATCAGAAGAAATCCAATTTCGCCCACAGCCCATCCGGGGACCCGCGCGGCTCAGGATAATAGGGGCCGACAGCCCTGACACGGTACGATGATTGTTTCCAGCGATCCGCTTCGATTCCGCGCTGCAGTGTTTTGGAAATGGTGGTGATCGATGACTCCGCCTTGGAAAACTTCGAGCTGTTTCTTTAAGCTGATGATGGAAATGGAGATGGAAGCCTGGAAAGATGATTATATTATTTGGCTTTGAGGCTAAAATTTTTTAATATATTTTTGAATTAAATTTTAATAGACATAAACAGGTGTCTCGTAGGTAGAAACAAAAATTTTGGGGATCCTTCTTCACTCAATTTTGAATAGAAAATAATTTTGACACTTCGGGTGAAATGTTGACAGTTACATTTAAGTGACATTAAAGGTTAATATTAACATCGCTTTTGCTTTAATACAAGTCAAATAAAGTGTCAAAAATGTTTAAAAAAAATCCAATATCTTCAAGGTTTTTATCATTTTATTTGACTCGTGTGAAAGTGAATGAATGTTTAATATTCGATATCAATTATTTTCATGTTGGTCTAACGTTTTACAAAATATAAGTCAGAAATATTGAAAAAACTGCAAACTTTGAAGTCGCTTGTCTCTGTTATTATCGACAATTTACCCAAAGTGTAAATAATATTTTGCATTCGATTACGAGGATATTTTTGTATTCTTACTCTATTAAAACTGATAGTCACTTATGCTATGAAATTGGGACTACTTATTGGTCTACTAGAATGAGGTTCAAACCATTAACCACTGAATCACTAGGCGAAAGTCATAACTAATAGATCAATAAGCTATTTGTTGGTCTATTTTTTTGTTTTGATTTTGTGTGATGTGATGATGATATTGATATGTGATGAAAATAAATTGAAAATAAAATCATCAAAAAAAAAACTATTTTACACGCGTTACATAAATATTTCAATTTATTTATTTTTATACAACATTTACATTACAAACATAAATTTAATTCGTAAATGTTATAAATAAGTTAGAAATATATAAACAACAAAAACAAATATGAAACATTGGTATATAAAATCATTCATTTCAATTGTGTAGGTCATTGTAGGAGAATCCCGGTTTAGAAAACCCTCTCAGAGACATGGAACAGATCAATGTTCAGAGTGATGTCCAGCATAGAAGTAGCTCTTCCAACAGGCATAACAATTGGCAGGTTGGTCCTGAAATATACAATGGAATGTGAAACAATCTATGCTGATGCTGTCAAAGACAAAATTATCAGGAACATACAACCAATGCTCCGCATAATTTCAGGATTATCGATCATAGCGCGCAATAATCGATAAAAATGCATAATCAAACACCCATTCCTTTGGGTAAAGCCAAGGATAATGTCCGTACTCTCTCATGTAGAGATGTTTTAGAAACTTTATTGTACTTTCTCTACCTTAAGACAGTACTTAAGTGCATGTACTATGTACTATTTTTGAACAAACCCAAATACTTATGCTATGAAAATAGGACTAAATTGCTGGTTTTCCGGGACATGGTTCGAACTCAAGACCATTCGATCACTAGGCTAGTGTTTTATTATTAGACGAACAAGCATATGATTAATATAAATGTAAAATGGAGTCGAATAATATATAAATTTTAATTTTTTTATTTTATTTTTTTTATTTTTAAATAAAATAGAGATACGAACACGGAATACGTGTCACATCAATATTCTTACTATTTTTAAACTAAGCTAAACGCTTGTGCTATGAAAATAGGACTAACTTGCTGGTCTGGAGTGAGGTTCGAACCCGCAACCTTTGGGTCACGAGGCGAGAGTCCTAACCACAAGACCAACAAGCTACTCGTTTTTTATTTATTTATTCTTAACAGTTTTTTAAACATTTACTACTTCGTAATTTATTAACTTATTCTTAACAGTTTTTTAAACATTTAATTTAAAAGCATGGTATTCATTTCATAGACCAATTAAAAAGATTCACAGATGTTAAGATCAAAGTTAGATAAGATATTTTTAAGTTAATTATTTTGAATGAATTATGAATAGTAGTAAGTAACATACAATATTAAGACTGAATAATGGTAAGTGATTGAATGTGAAAAAGGAAAAAGTATATCACGAAATGAGTTAAATAATGGGTGAAAAAGGGTGAAGAGGTAGGAGTCAGGATAGAGGTGGAGAAGAGAAGATTAGGTATAGTGAGTGAATGGTCAAAGTCGATTTAGTACATGTAATCTAAAGCATTCTTTTAAATTCAGTAAGACCAATGTTGAAGAGGTCAATATTGATACAATTATTATTGAAAGCTTTGAATGCGGTATATAAAAATGTATTTTGTATATAGGATTCTCTATTTCTCGGAACGTGGAAGAGAACATTTTGTCGGGTACGTCTGCGATTATTATGAAGAGATTAAGTCCAGTTGATTGGGACAGTCGAGAAATTCTTTCAGTAGTTTAAATAATAGTGTTAGATCAGCACGTGCTCTTCGCTGTTCCAGAGTTTTTAAGTTGTGTAAATATAGTGCTTCGTGATAAGACTCAAAAGATAAGTTGAATCTAGTGTTGAGGTGGCGAAGAAACTTTTTTGGATCTGTTCAACTCTCGCAATGTACGCAATTTTTTGCGGGTTCCACACTTGAGATGCATATTCCAGGTTGCTTCGAACGAACGCATAGTACAATAGTGTGGCGTGTTAATAGTGAGCCATGTAATATAAATCAGATATTATTAGTCGCCTCACCGTCAGGTTAGAAAAATTGTGGATCAAAGGCATAAGTGAGCACACTGTGCCAGGAATTGTCTGGATAATTATTAAATGAAACGTTGCTCAAAAGATTAATGGAACGCTTTTGCATCGAGCCAGCTTTTGTCATGTCAGACAATGTAAATGATTAGTGAAATTAAATAAACTAGTACACATTTGTTTTGTTGACAAATGACAAACCGTGTTTTTGACCGGAAGTCGTCCTCCCCCGCAGCTAACCGAGTCGGGCTTTCCTTCACCGCGACATTTCTCTCTGCAAATTTGTTGCGCGCAACTATACCCGTGTGTTTGTTTGTTTTCAAATATTTGTATCTGTCGCTGGTAATTTCCGAAACTGTACAAGAGTACAAAATGACTGGGTTTTAGAGAACGTCTCTTCATTGGTAATGTGGTCAACCTGGAGACCATTAGTACACGGAGATGAAGCCATAAGACACCAACTTCTCATTATTATTTCTGTGTTTATTTTTTGATATATTCTTCTATAAGACACCAACTTCTCATTATTATTTCTGTGTTTATTTTTTGATATATTCTTCTGTTTCTACGTGCATTATATTTATTTTTTATTCTATATTTACTATGATTTTATTGATTATTTAATATTAAAATATAATACTTCAACATAACCATGTACGTCCCCATTTCTTTTAAATATTTTTTTTTATTGAAAATAAAATAGATAATTTTGTACGTGTGTTTGAGGAAAGAAGTACATGATGCATAATATCTATTGCTTATGATGTAAGAAAAAAAAAATTTTAAAAGTGAATCAAGGAGTATGAAGAGGCATGTAAGGGTAAATAGAAAGAAAACAATATAATATAAGGGATCAATGCAAAACTATGTATGAACATATAAATATAAGTATCTTTTATATTTAAATATATATATGCTTGAAGGAATAATTTATTTGTTATTATTTTTTAAAGAAACGATAAGTATAACGAATATAATATAAAGGTCAATTATAATGTTAAGGATAAATGTGTAATATTTTCTTTTTAATTGTACATAGAAATGTTTTGTATTTCTCGTATATGTCAAACTATAACACTAATATTTATGGACATAAACTATATTAGATTGTCAACGCATGATACTTACCCACTATTAGACCACGATGAGTAATCACATAGCATTAGACGCATGCAATGAGCATTTGTAAGAGATTTGACGATAATTCACATATTAAGTTATGTCTTTAAATAAATGATTGATTATTTAGATTTTTTCTTGGCTCTTATTAACCTACGTAAAATTTTTATTTTGTAGAAAAAAATTAAAAAAAAAATTCTGTGTTATGTCTAATATCACGGAGCTCCTCCACCGTGACTGAGATGTAAATTTTTATGTTTGTCTGAGACAGTAAAAAGGTCATATACGTACTTAAAAATTAAATATCTACAATAATCCCAGAGTGGAATATCTCCTTCTCTATTAAATACAAAATTAAATTAACTAATTTCAATATAGCACAATGTTTTGACTCATCTAACACCGACAATGACACTAATTTCCACGATTTAAAAAATATTTTCTCACAATTTAAAAGAAAGCTGATCAAGATTAAATGTTACTCGATTTAGAGCTTTTCTGGTACCGCCTGGCAGAGTGTAAACACGCGCTGTTACATCAACTCCAGCGGCTACATTGTAGGAGATGACACACACACAGACGCGCGCGCACCCACACAGACACCTGGTTAATAAAACGGCGACAGTTAAATTTGGCGGGAAAGCATCTTCGCGCCAATAAAGCTGTCAGCCTGACGGCGCTCCAGCTGACCGGCACACAGGTGCCCGGAAGCTATGTACTATAATAATAATGATAGTGGATTATTTATGCAACGCCATTTTTCTGAAAATTTCACCTCAAAGGCGCTTTACACACAAAAAACTCTTACATACATAAAAGAGAAAGAAATAATAACAATATTGGATTATTTATATAGCGCCATTTTTGTGAAAATTTCACCCACTTTGAAGACTACAAAGTGTGTGCTTCACTGTAGTAGGTACATTAACACTAATAATAATTATCACAATATTGGATTATTTATATAGCGCCATTTTTGTGAAAATTTCACCTCACGGGTGCTTTGCTTTACATAAAAAAAACATATTTAAGGATAGAATAACAAAAAGAAAAAAAAAGAGAAAGAAAAACAGCTCAAAACATAAAATAGTAAAAGAAAACAACGAATATTAAAAAGGTTCTGGGAAAGATTTTGTAAACAAGAGCGTTTTAAGTCTACTATAAGTATTCGACTGTATTTTTTATTCAATAATATAACATTAACCCGGTGTCACGGAATGGCAAGCAAAAGAAATTGCGCACTGTCTGAATTCCTTGTTACATGTCACAACACTATCGAAACATAGAGAACGGTCTACAGAAATCTACAATTATCTAAAACCTTCGCGAAACGTCTAAAAACACCTGAAAAACCCTAGAAGCAGCGAGAACCTTTACCTAAGCACTAGAATAATTTAGGAGGTTCGATAATCTAGTTTTTGGATATAAATAGCGAGGATCTAGGCCGCCGCGGAGTTGTCATGAGCCCAGTGTGGCCAGGCGTAAATAGCAATAAAGAAAGCAAATACGTGCGAGAATCGGATTGAATGTTCTAGTGAATGTTAAATACGTGTTACCCAGCAATAATAAAGTTTTCATTTACGAGTGATATATTGAGAAATTGTGTAATTGTAAGAATAGCGTTAAGTTTAATTCGTACATTGAATAGTAATTTATCATTTAATTAATTATTCTTAATCATTATTTTTTCAATTGATTCAGCAACATTGTGGATTGACATATTTAAATATTGATTGTATTATTTTTATGTATCTACTTATATTTTTTATTAATTACACTTACATGTTTCGGAAAAATCTTTCCATCGTCATTTGTAAAACACCCTGACGATAAAAAGGTTGTTCTGAAACATGTTGGTGTTATTAATAAAAAATATAAGTAGATACATAAAAATAATACAACCAATATATAAAAATTAATCATTAATTAATAAATCGCGTGTTTTCATTAATTTCTTCGTAGCCGCAAGCAACACCTAAAAATGTGTTAAATAAAAGTGAAATTTGACATACAAATCTGCGTCCCTCACTAAAATCGGGGTATTGGATGGAATGAATATTATTATCACAGCACTGTATAGAGAACGTATAACCACAGTATATCCAGAACAGTAGTTTATCTCCGACCTGTCGGCGAGTTACTAGCCTACTCTTGGGTTGACGCTAGGGTTGTCATTTTACTCGTAGCGTCTGAGATTCCGACGCATAAGGTAGACACGAAACCCGAAAATTTCTGTAATTAGTATACCTAGTTTCTGCACTTAAATTGCAAGAACGCTGATTAACATCAACGTAGACTTTTGAAAACTCAGTCTTTGTGATAATCAACACACCTTTTTAGTAAAGCACCACAAACATAAAAAAAGGCATTTTTTTCAGGAAGCGCATTATTTTTCTAAAGCGGCGGCTGCGAGCGCGAATGGCACCGAAGGCACGGCCCTTACTGCCGCCGCCTTGTGCCCCCATATTCTATGTCAGTGTGTGCGTCACAGTGCGTGCGTACACGGCGCCGAACACGCACGCACACATTCTAATGGGTAGCGGACGGTTTGTATGAAGACGTATTACTGTTATTAGTATACTGTGGTATAACACCGGCCGGCTTATGAATTTACGGCTTTAATTTCTCACGTGCAATTTTTTTAATATGAAAAAATAAATGGTCGCTTTCGTGTTAAAGAATTTCATTTGGGAATATTTGCCAAAGTATTTTCCGGCCGACGTTTCCCGAATAGCCGGTCGCGTGTCACAACCGGATGGCCGCGCTAGAAAGTCTCGGATGAAATGGTAATCCCGCGGCGGATGCCGTCGCTCCCGCGGCGCCCCGCCCACCGGCGGGAGTTGTTACATTTACCTTCTAGTGATGGGTCGTCGACGTATTTACCGTCGACGAAACGAGACTGCCCACGTCCGTCCATCGACGAGACGATCAACTAGTTGAATTCGTCAACTAGTTGACGCGTCAACTTCGTTACGCGGACGTCGCGGACGTTCTATCTAAACATCGGGACGATGGTCAACTGTCTATGGTTTGACGCGACGCTGCTCGAAGGCTCAACCGTTGGCTATTTTCATTACGTTAATTTATAAAATTTAAAAAAGTTCGAAGGAATATAGTTTCAGGGAAAGCAAAATAGCTACTTGTGCTTATATGTAAAAAGAAATATTTTATTTGTTTACGCACATTATAGGCTTTTACATATTGTTTTATATACTTCTTTCTATATATAATAAAGAATGAAGTAGGTATACATAACAATATTAGGTGTAAGCAGTAAAATATTAGTTCAATAAAAAATAAAATAATTAAACAGAATTGTTTTATTTTATACAGCGCAAAATTGGGAATTCACCGAAACGTCGCACGTGCACATCGCAAAAATCAAGTAAAAAATAATAGATAATAGCTTATTAAGCCTATCTCACCCTACGCATGCATTCAAATTTCAAGTCTCTGTCATAGTTCGTGTACACAGATCTGCACTCTATGGTCGTGTACTTTAGAGTTGAAATGAAATTACCCGTCGAGCCGTCTATGACGTCTATGGCGTCTACAAGTCGACAGCGAGAGATGAGAGAGAAATAAACGGAGACGTTTTGTATTGCTCTCGCTCGTTGCTTTGCACTACGTTGAATCTCGAGCCATCCACCGTCTACGAATTCAATGCGATAAACGTAAACCGTCGACGCGTCGACGCAATGTCAACGGTTGATTTCAACTAGTCCGTCCGTTCAACGGCCATCCCTATTACCTTCACTGGGCAACTGTCACAAGTCACAAGCGGGCGGCGAAGGGAAAACTACACTTCAAAATGAAGACTACAACACGCACACGTTCACCAGTTTGAAGACTACAAACGAAAATATTGGTTAAAAACATCCATGTGGCACGGATGCATCACGCAACTGATTGTTAGTTAAATTTGTATAAACCACTACCAGATTTTAGGTCTACCGGTTTCGAGATGTACCCGTCTCGTCGTCAGGACCATAAGCAATTTTCTCAATTCCATGTTTTTTGGGTTCGAATCTTTCTGCATAACTACGTCCAATTGTGAAAATACGTTAAATAAAATTGTGCATATTTATCGTTTTAAAGTTTTTGGCACGAAGAAATCTATGTGCGCTCTTTGATGTACAAGAATTTCGTGACCATAAAGGAATTTCTAGTGATATAAAGTAAACTCATGTTGGAAAGGAAATAACTGTTCGCAAATCGATGTGCTTATGTATAATTAAAAGTTGTTAGTTATATTTATTAAGTAAAGTGTTTGATGTCATCTTATACCAGCATGCACTTGCTGTCTGGGGACTTGTCATTTTTTTTCTTTATTTTTCATTGTTTATATTTTTAATTACTCCATTTCTTTGTGTTGAAAACATAAATAAATACGTACTAGCTAAAGACAACAAAGAGCACCTTAAGTGTATCCTGGCGTTTTCAGATGAAGAGGTAAACATCTTTAGGGGGAATACCTACTATTTTTGTGAATTTTTTTAAAGAAAACCTATATAAATAATGGTATTGATATTATTTTCACATGAAAGAACATACTTTTAAGAATATTAAATTTTTTTTTATAAAATAATATTTAATATTGGCGGAAAATTCTTGGGTTTTGTCGAATGCCGAAAAAAAAGGTCTTCCGCAGTAACCACTCCCATTTCATCTGCAATTATCAGAATAAAAAAAAACTAAAAGATTATCAAAATTGAAACTATAATATAGTATTTGACGTAGGGTTTTTGAAAATATAGATTTTTGACAAAATGGCCCGCGTTTAAATTTAAAATAGCGTTTTTTAGGGAAAAATTAGAGTATATTATGTCGACAAAAAAAGTAAATCACTTAAAAAAATCTAATGAAAAATACTATATAATTATGTATAAAATAACCACTAGAAATTTCAAGTTGATCGGTTCAGTGGTTGCTGAGATATTTTGGTCACCGATTTTAGAAACATGTTTTCTAGTAAAACGCGTTTGAAAACTAAGCAATGAATAAATTGCGAAATTTTTAAACTTACGTAAAATGATTGATTCCAAGTCCATAATATAACTTCATCTTGCTTAGAATTCTCATATCATCGAGCACTCCTCGCAAACACAATAGAAACAAGTCTTACGTTTCTATTATGAAAGAGCCCGACTAACATCTACCTGCGTGTACTATTATCAGCTATAACTTTTGTTATTTTTTTGAATTTTTGCATGAAATTTTCACCAGACATTCAAGCTTTAAGAAAATGCAAAAATTTAAAATCGATGTTTTGAAATGTTTAGGTAGGTATTCCCCCTTATCTCTACGTCTTTGTCTAGATTGTGTGTACAGTTTAGACACTTGGAAAGCAAATTGGTGTTTATGTGGACTCTTCGCTGAAAATTTGTATGGCGTTGAATTTCCCGGAAATGTTTGCGAACGCCCAAAGCGGATTTGCAGTCTGTTGGAAAATCGTTTTCCGAAGGAAAATATCACGAATTTCACGGAACCGTCGCCTTGTAAACAAGATGGCCAGAGCGCAACGCTACATTTGAGATGATTCGCCTCACTAGGTCGGCCCGCCGATCGAATACCTCGGCGGGCGACATACATTTGCAAAGCCACTACTACTATTTGCCTATGTCTACCCTTATATCTATGTTCTGGTATGGGGCACGATTTGTATACTGATAATGGAACACACAATCGAAGGTTCGCAAATGGTTTGGAAGAAACTCGTAAGCACTAAAATGCGCCAGAAACGTCTAGAACTCGACTGGATATAAATTACGCGGCAAACGCGCACGGGGAAGAGTTCGAATATGACAGTCGCTAAAAACTACAGAAAGAGCGAGATAGGCAGCGACGGTTGATTTTAGTGCGTGTATTAGGTAGCCATAAAGTACCAACCGTCGTGCGAGAAGTGTTTGATAGGGATGAAAGCAATATAAATGACGTGAATCACAATTTTCAGAGACACATTGAAGACTTTCAAGGGACTAGAGCGAGATTTAGTGGTTAAATGTGTGTATTTTGTGATAAATAAAAGATTAATAAAGATAAATTATAGAAGCTTCTGTGTATAGTTTTCTGGGATATTCTGCCGTGTATATGTGACCTCTCTGGCCAACGTTTCGGATCCCATTGCAGGGTCCATCTGATGATGTGTTCTTAGAAAAAAAGTTAAATTAATTTTGAGTGTCTCATTTCGTCTCTCACCTCGGCAATCCCGTGACAATATATAAAATTAAAGGTTATACAGCACATGTCTAAAAATATTTTTCAAACGAAATTCAAACATCAATAAAATCCATACATGGAAGCATAAAGCATTCGAACAAAGGAGCATATGTATAAATAATAATAACGAATATATCGCGACAACATATTACCAACATTTACTCATGAAAAAGTGTCGTGAAAAAGTTCTCTGCAGCTTAGTAATAAATTGGAACCCATTTACCATCATGTCGTCATTATAGCGTCTACATATTCGTGAAATGGGATCAAAGTACGCCATGTTGCTGTGGTGGGTATCGGGCCTTAATTTTAGACGCTTCCTTAATGTTTGCTTTGCTCTGGGATTAGCGCGCTGTCGATTATGTTACTATTAGAAGCAAAAGATCATCAGTTTTGCGACTGACATTTAAGACTTTTTTCAACTTCGTTGTACTCTTGGCAGAGCGATGATCGTTGAAAACGATGACACAACTGAAGCCATCCGCCGCATTACTGAAAATTTCTTGAAGTTAGCCGTTAGTTCAAACTTCACTAGATCGTATTGAATAATAATAATAATTATTTTATATGTCTGTTCTAAGAATACAATTACCGTATTTGTCCACAGAGGGATAATCCTTAATTTAGATAAATTAAAGAAGTCTCACAGAGACGAAGCTATTTGTATGGGAAACGTGTGTTAAAGCCATTATAAGGTGGCCGCAGGGCTTGTCCTGTATGATTAAGTGATCAATTTATATAATTTAACGTTCACCAATTCTACGTAAGCACATCCACATGTAATCAAATTTTTGAATGTTGTAAATATGCTCTATTATCGGTATTTTATTATTAACATTTTTTTGTAATTATTTAAGGAAACCTACTGTACATTAATTAAGTCATTAATAAAGCTTGTCTTATCAATTTTGTATGGTCAAGTGATTTCTTTATACACTGTAACGTTCAATTCCATCGTAACCACATGCAATCAAATTTTTTAATGTTTTAAATATGCTCCATTATCGGTAATTTATTATTATTTATTTTATAATTATTTAAAGAAACGTACAGTACATTAATAAAGCTTGTACTAAATTTATAAAAATTGTAATTGTGATAATATTTAAATAAAATTAAAATATAGTATTCAGATTAAGTGATTGCAGAGTTTAATTTTAAATAAAAAAATTTATCTAAAAAAACGTATAAGTTATTTGTAGAATTAAGAATAGAAAAAGACTATGAAACATTTTTCTCAAACAGTTCTGTCAAAATTTAGATAAAATAAATTGTTTAAACGTATAGGATATGTAGGACAATTATAACATATTTCATTCAATAAATAGATTCACTCAGGTGGTTCAAAATTTTATAAAGGTATCTTAAATGGTAAACAGATCTTGTATGCTTCTTTGATTCGATAATGGAGGGATTTTGTGAAAACACTCGTTTTCTGTATCCTGTATTGTAGTGTCACTGAGCCTTTTCCATATTGATAGACTCTACTACTCGGCAAGGCGGACGGTGAACAAGTGAGTGGCTCGCCCGTAGCGTACCGCTCCGCGCTGGGATTATGGCATTTCACCTTTTGGTTTCGGCCTGAGACATCTATGAGTTAATCTATTGTTTTTCAACGATTCACTGTAAGAAGATACATTTGTCCAATAAGATACTTCAGGAAGATGAGTCTTGCATCATTTGGCTGATATTCCAGGAAATTTGGTGACATTATTTTATATCAAAACCTTGAATTGGCCAGTTCAATGGAGCGACCATCGCGTCGCCTGCATAGTTGTTATAAACTAGGAATCTCAGCGAAGGAATCTTTTCGGACTCGGGCCAAAAACAAGCTATTAGCCTACATAATCCCGTGGCGAAGCCATCTGGTCGGCAAGCAGGGACAACGCAGACTGAGACATTTCGTACATATTTCCGTCAACTGAATGAATTTTGTGTATTATTTTTAGGGGCGTGTACGCGGATCAAACTTGTTCAAAAATCGTCACGAATTCAAGGGATGGTATGCAATCGAGCGCTGGGCGAGGTGTCATTCGTTATCTGTAGATTTTTACACAAATAAAAATGACATCACCTAATTTCTGAAACTAATTTCGGTGACCGGACCAAAGTTATGGAATAAACGACAAACAGACTAATTAAAGATAAATTATAGAAGTCTCACAGAGATGAAGCTAATTTATATATGAGAAAAGTGGATGCAAGTCTCTTATAAGATGGCTCAGGCTAACAACCTGTATGAGCTGGCTTAAGTGATCACTCTATATGATGCAAAGTTCACAAATTCCATCTTCAGAACATCCACACATTATCAACACTTTGAAAGTTCTATATATATATATATATATATATTCGAATCTGAACCTTTCATATATTAATGTGTTCTCTGATCTGTTGATTTTTTTCTCATTAACAAGTTAGTATACACAGCTTTCGTAATTAGTAATGATACCTCTAAATTTCGCCTTCAAACTAGAATGGCGAGGGGATCCTCGATTACGAGGCCTGGCTACAACAACAACAAATTTTTTTGATTTTTTTACCATAGTTGAGAAAACAACTAAAAACGCACCTATTTAGACAATCATACAAAAACTTATTGAATCAGGCCTTTACAAGTTCCTAATGTCTTCACTCTAAACTTCGTGGCTCTCTCAACTATAGGTTTACCGTAATTTCCACTTATATAAGTAATAGTAAATGATTTCTATAGGCAGCGAGTTGTTTTGTAAAATAAAGTTTATGTGTAAAGTGTCTTTGACGTGAGTTCTCACGAGAAAGTCGCTAATATAATCATCCAAACATAAATGAATAAACTATTTCTTTTCTCAGTTAAGCAATTAAAAAAAATAACAGCGTAATCCTAATTGGAAATAAATCTCAGATATTAGGTTGAAATTAATCTCAGTACCGTATACTACATTGAAATTTATAGAAAGAAACAAAAGTTCAAACCCGGGTACCTATCTAGAACCATAGATACTGCTTTACTTTATACTCTAATGTCATTTTAAGACCATATATCAGGGTGAATAATACACTGTTTATTCTGGAAATTTATTATTGCTGCTGGCTAGTTTTTCATTCATCCAACTGACGAAGAGAACATCAACGGTCAATGGACTAACATTTTACAAACATATAATATGCGCGAAGTGAGACGCGAGACAGCAATCTCAAATAAATGACATGCACACGGGGTCCACGAGAGCAAAATCCGCATCCAAAGATTGTCTCGAGTCTAAAATCTCATCTGTGGACATGGGCCATGATAATGATGACGAATCTCGGCTATTACGAATAAACATATAAACAGAGTTTGCCAATATTTAATATTTTTTATGGAGAAATGAATCATAAAACAACATTCCAAGAACGTTCAATAATTCAGCGGAAAATTTTGGCAACAACTCAAAAATAATACATGCATTAGATTACATACGTTAAACTATCAAGAGTCGTTATTTACGTTTTTATTTATATTATATCATCTTTATATTCCACTGAGAAAATTATTATTGTGGAGTCGTTAAAGCTGAGTGACGTCATAGTAAGGAATTATGACTTTAATATGTTTTTTTAGCCGGCTTATTCCAGAATAATGCCAACCATTTTTTAATATTTTTTTTTTGGAAATATAACATTTACATGTTAGTGATGTGTGTACATATAAGAGTATAAACAGGTAGTATCGAACATGTTAACTTATGTAGCATATTTCGCATTGACAATATTTTTGAAATATCTAGTAATAATAAAAATAAGAGTAGTAAAAAAGGCAAGAGTAGTAACAAGAGTAAATAAAACATAATAAAATATTTAACAATTTTAAATAAAAACATTGGTCGAAATTGGCGTTCGAGGTATTCTGCTCCAATTGCTGGTCAGGATTTTAACGATTAGAACCACGGAGCTCCGTTGTTTTTTCCTCTGTTGGTAAATTGACCTTTTTGTGCGGTTCCTAAAAATACGACGTATCCGATTTTTTTTTAAGTTTAAGCCTTTCGGAAAAGGACGTGTAGTTCTGTTTTATAGAAAAAAATTATCGAATTATTATTGAACTGATCTGAATTGTACACAACGCTAAATCATAGTCATTAACATCATTTAATAAGAAAATAATTGAATTTTTATTTGCACTCAAACCCTGGCGACTCAAAAGCTGCGCGTGACACGGAGAAGAATGCACATTAATAACGACCCTTGCGTGATCGCGCAACATAAACCGCGCGCTGACTTATATAATAAGGTCACGGTAGCTAGTGTCGGTCCGCAACACGTATTCTATAATAAAACAGAACATTATTTATAACCGCCTGTTTTTTTAAAATTTGTTTTATTTAATCCCGTCTTCCCAAAGTGGAAATACACTGCAGTACATGAATTTTTTTTCTGTTCAGTACAAGCTTATTCTTTTAAGTCGGTACCCACGTATGTAAGCACTTAAAAAATTATTTACTCTAAAATTTTAATTGAATTTGATGGTTAGAATCGGTCAATATTTATAATGTTATAAATTTGAATAAAAAGTGGATAAATCTCAGTAATTGATTGCTTCCTAATGCCTTTAGTATTGGACTCGTTTGTAGAGCAAGGATTCTATTTGTGTGACCCGTAAATTATAGATAGCATTTTCGCGGTTATTCCGAGCTTCGGGACGTATCGCAGGAGGCCGTCCGGGCGCGGATAATTTCAATTTATATCATTTCTCAGATCCATCTCTCGAACCTTTCACACACAGGGTGTCTCATTATCATATCTACTTAGACTTGACCATTTTGCATGCGATCTGCTGATGTTAACAATTTTCCCACACTACACAGCATCAATCTCTTCCTTTCTGGCCTTCCTTACCAGTCAGTTCCTACTAGTTTCCCCAAGTTATCATCTTCTCTTGGGAGCGATGTAAAAGAATTGGACAACCACACATGTGACCACGAAGTGGAACCCGCCACAGGCTCCATAGAGCCGTTGTAAGACTCCCATATCGCCCCTTATACCATCGACATTGGCATTATTTTAATGCTAAAGCGGTTTCCTCGATACGCCGCAGGCGAAGCTATATCACTATGTGTCGCGGCGAGGAGACCCCACCAACAACACATAATATTACACACGCGTTGATAACACCAATCAACACGGCTTGCCGCTAATCTCGCATCGGTTGAAACATCAAAATAAGACACTGCTTCGCTTTTACAGGAAAAATGTTGGCTTTCCGATTATTCCAGATTTGCAGTTTGTTTACGTCACTTCCTGACGGTTCTAGACATTTCTAGAATGTTATAGCTAATTCCAGAGTGTGGTAGTGTGTTCCATAATGTAGTGGAATGTACTGGTAGAGAGTTCGATAGTTTTGTTCCATAATAACATATCGCGAGGGATTACAATTGTGCGTAAATTTCTCTGAATTATATCATCACGTTGCAATATTATTTCATTTATACTGATAAAAGGAATACACTTTGTATAAAAACTACGTTTTGTTGAATTATCAACACGTTTCCAGGCCAATGGTCCCTTTATCAGATTATAACGTAAACAAAGTACCTAGTTTGTTTTTAAATTTGTTTTCACATTAGTTTTTCAACTCGCATATATTTATTTTTTGATTTTGTTAATGTCTGTAATTCCAATTAATTTTTTTAGTATATCAATGTATTCTTATATTTATAAATATATTTTGTTTTTATTGAAAAATCTATTAGCTTCCTTTAAACTAAAGTAATCTTAAGTGTAAATATCTCTTTCAACCATTGATGTCCTAAAATGCGTTAATCGCTTTATATGTTTAAAGGTAAATATACTTGTGACGTTATATTTGAATTTAAGATATCCCTGCACATTAATTTGAAAGAATGATTTTAAAACCATTCTTTAATTCTTGAACTTGTGATGACTCCTCTTCTTCGCCTTTCAGCTCGATCCTACTCCTAACTGAGTTTACGCCTTGTTAGAGGCAAACAAGCTATCTATCTACGTCGGGTGAAGGCTCTACGGTTTTTAACGTAGTATTTCCAACCACCCTCGCTTTATTCAAGACCTCCCCAGTTCACGTTGTGTAATTTTTTGTTTCGAACTATAGGGGATGAATTGGTTTTGTGGTAACCCTAACGCAAGCTAAACTTAAATTAAATACTGGGGTATGAAGTTCGTGAATGTTCATGGAAAACGCAAACAAAACTACCTAGCACGTCAATTAAGCCCTACGGTGCAATTGCTAAACATACTATGTTCCGTGGCCCTATATTATTTACCTATCATTCCTACGGACTGAAACCACTGCATCTGGTGTAGCTGCGCTTCCAGAGTGCGCGATCCTCTGCTTCCATGCCCTCTCCGCTCGATCCCCCATTGTCCTACCTGTATGGGATCGACCGCCATCCACTGGAAAGGTTAGTGACGTGCCGTTATCACATGCGCATGCACATATAGAGTACATAGATCCCCTGAAAGCCCTCGAGTCCTTCGTAGCCGCTCCTATGGATGATTCCGTCTTCGACGCCCTCGCTGATTAATAATTTTATCTTCCGCCGTTATCTCGCTGTGCTTATTCCCTACGATCTTTTATATTTACTCTGCATTATCTTTATATCAATTACATTGTTACGTTTATTTACTAGCCGGCCTAAGTTCCGTCACCTGTATCTGGCCCTATGTCTCATTCTAGTGGTACGTTGGGTTCTAATGGATAAGGGGTTTGTAGAAGGTATGTGTAAATGTATGTGTACGCGGAAAATGTGGTTGCTTTAAATTCGGCCCCTCCGTACCCAAAGGCTCATCGGTGACTGATCCCATCTTCCTTCTCCCGACACGAGTTCCGGATACGTTGACCTGAGCCTGGATGCGCCTTTTCATGTTGGGCCTCTTCTGTGCAAAGTACCGCACCATCCCTCGCGTCAGTGTCTGGCGTCCGGGCTCAGAGCCAGTTTGCCCCCCGAATTCCAACTCCTCCAGGTTAAACTAAGTTAAACTACGGTATATATACTGAAGCTACTGTAAAGATGGTCCCGGGCCACCTGTCAAGTCAAAAATATGCGAGTGGGGAAGGGGAGTTTCCTAGGCTCCCCAACCCTCGCCTGTGAGCAACTGCAGCCCATTGGCCATTCGCGACACTACAGTGACTGCAACCACCCTCCCAGGTAGTACTTATTATAATCTGATATGCATCAATACGTTCAATCCATTCCAGACGAGGGAAGACATCCGCACGGGTGTTGTGCCACCCGTGAAGAGCCCCCTCATACACTACGTACGAATAGATACATACTAATAAAATATAATATACATACATATACTTACATATACAATACATAAATAAATACTTGTAATGGTTGGTTGCCATGTGGTTTCACGAGGCCATGACCCCTCGTATTAGTAGATGGAAAGGTGGATCTGGACAGTAGGGATATGCCTAGCCCCTGGCCAGGGATGTCGGTGTATTTTCTCCAAATGGTGTACAGCTAGAATCCTGCCATCGATGATGATGGGATCTGCCTTATTATCTCCGACTGATGTGTAACTGGAACCCTGCCATCACTGATGAAGATGATGTTGTCACTATCGAAACGTCACCTGATGATATTTAGCTGAACCGCCGCTAGTGATGATGATGATGATGATGATACTATCGTAACGTTTCCTGACGATATATATATCGGGGACACCGCTAATGATGATGATGATACTATCGGAACGCCTCCTGACTATATATGACTGGGACACCGCTAATGGTGATGATTATGATGATACTATTGGAACGTCTCCTGACGATATATAACTGGGACACTGCTAATGATGATGATGTTGATGATACTATCGAAACGCCTCCTGACGATATATAGCTGAACCACCGCTAGTGATGATGATGATGACGATGATACTATCGTAACGTCTCCTGACTATATATAGCCGAAACACCGCTAATGATGATGATGACACTATCGTAACGACTCCTGACGATATACAGCTGAAACACCGCTAATGATGATGATGATGATGATGATGCTATCGAAACGCCCCCTGACTATATATAACTGGGACTCTGCTAGTGATGATGATGATGATGATACTATTGAAACACCTCCTGACTATATGTAACTGGGACACTGCTAACGATGATGTTGATGAAGATACTATCGCAACGCCTCCTGACTATATACAACTGGGACGCTGCTAATGATGGTGATGATGATGATGCTATTGAAACGTCTCCTGACAATATATAATTGGGACACTGCTAATGATGATGATGTTGATGATACTATCGAAACGCCTCCTGACGATATAAAGCTGAACCACCGCTAGTGATGACGATGATGATGATGATACTATCGCAACGCCTCCCGACGATATATATCTGGAACACCGCTAGTGATGATGATGATACTATCAGAACACCTCCTGACGATATGTGACTGGAACACCGCTAATGAAGATGATGATGATGATACTATTGAAACGTCTCCTGACGATATACAACTGGGACACGGCTAATGAAGGTGATGATACTATCGGAACGCCTCCTGACTATATATGACTGGAACACCGCTAATGAAGATGATGATGATGATACTATTGAAACGTCTCCTGACAAAATATAACTGGGACACTGCTAATGATGGTGATGATACTATCGGAACGCCTCCTGACTATATATGACTGGAACACCGCTAATGAAGATGATGATGATAATACTATTTAAACACCTCCTGACGATATGTGACTGGAACACCGCTAATGAAGATGATGATGATGATACTATTGAAACGTCTCCTGACGATATACAACTGGGACACTGCTAATGATGGTGATGATACTATCGGAACGCCTCCTGACTATATATGACTGGAACACCGCGAATGAAGATGATGATGATGGTACTATTGAAACGTCTCCTGACAATATATAACTGGGACACTGCTGGTGATGGTGATGATGATGATGCTATCGAAACGCCGCCTGACTATATATAACTGGGACGCGGCATATGAATAGACAAATAAATACCTAATTATTTAATGAATCATCAATTAAATAAATAAATAGAGATGAATAATTAAGTTCGGCGTCGAGCACACGGGCCGATGATGATGCTATCGAAACGCCGCCTGACTATATATAACTGGGACGCGGCATATGAATAGACAATAAATACCTAATTAATTAATGGATCATCAATTAAATAAATAAATAGAAATTAATAGTTAAGTTCGGCGTCGAGCACACGGGCCGATGATGATGCTATCGAAACGCCGCCTGACTATATATAACTGGGACGCGGCATATGAATAGACAAATAGATACCTAATTATTTAATGAATCATCAATTAAATAAATAAATAGAGATGAATAATTAAGTTCGGCGTCGAGCACACGGGCCGATGATGATGCTTGGAAGTTCACACACATGCAGAGAAAGGTTATTTGGCGAATTAATTCGCCCCTATTATGGTCAGTACGGATCCAACATGCAAACAAACACCTGTGGATAAAATAATATTTAAAGTTTACGGTACAGGGGTTAGCTTTCACTGTCGGCGCTTCTTCCGTCTCTGTCTGGGGTGTCGAACCCGAGACCATTCTTCTTAATCGTGCGCCACCTTTATATATCGTTATAATCTCAAAACGGAAAGAGGATGACATGACTTACCCATCTGCCGCCGATTATATCCATTCCAGTGCTTCGTAGTTTCACTTTAAGTACCTCACTTTATACCTAAGGATTGCGAACACTTGCCTCGCACGCGCACACGATTCACAGGCCCCTAATTAACTATAGTTCGCGACCTAACCTTTGATCCTGCCATCACGCGTTTTTAAGTTTCCGTAGCTGGGGCTTAGTATCCAGCCTCTGTAACTATACGGTGTATATACTCTAACCAAACCGAAACTAGACATTATTTCCCTTTCTTTGAATTTATATTCCTCGGGATACCGGAATTAGACTCTAGCTCGACAATTGTAAGTATTTATATATCTTAATAATACTGCAACATAGTCCTTATTTCCGTCTTACGTATCCGTACTTCCCGGGTCATCGAGACTAGACTCCAATTCTAATGATCATACTCTAATGATTATACGCACCGATATTTTTCATAAAACCCGTTACCCGTTATTTTCTGATGTTACATATTCTTATATTTATCCGAAATACCGGGATTAAGCTTTGAATCTAGGATTCCATCCATTTATAAGTTTTAAAAAACCCATGAAGCAACCACTTGTCCACTTGTTGTTGTTAAAGAATTGATTGCTTCTATAATAAAACCCCACTAGTCTACATCTTTATAAGGTCAATACATATTACTTTTAGGGTCCGCCGATTTAGTTTTATTCTTATTATTATTCTTATTATTATTACTATTATTATTATTATTATTATTATTATTATTATTATTATTATTAATTAATTACACGGCTTAATAGCCTTTTACAACAGGTTTATACATAATTAAAATACAACAAACGATTAAATGTAAAAGAAAAATAAAGGGTATAGATGTAAAAAAGTATATATACATAGTTTAAAAATAATGAGGTTAGACATGTATGTAAAAAAGTATATATGCAAAAAGGTGTAAAGTAGCAGGTTTATACATAATTAAAATACAACAAACGATTAAATGTAAAAGAAAAATAAAGGGTATAAATGTAAAAAAGTATATATATACATAGTTTAAACATAATGAGGTTAGACATATATGTAAAAAAAGTATATATGCAAAAAGTGTAAAGTAGCAGGTTTATACATAATTAAAATACAACAAACGATTAAATGTAAAAGAAAAATAAAAGGTATAAATGTAAAAAGGTATATATATACATAGTTTAAACATAATGAGGTTAGACATATATGTAAAAAAAGGTATATATGCAAAAGTGTAAGGTAGCAGGTTTATACATAATTAAAATACAACAAACGATTAAATGTGAAAGAAAAATAAAGGGTATAAATGTAAAAAAGTATATATACATAGTTTAAACATAATGAGGTTAGACATATATGTAAAAAGGTATACGTGCAGAAAAGTGTAAAGTAGTGATCTCAGAAATTTTTACTCACCGATAATATAGCAATATTAAATTTGAATAGCCAGCTATATATATAAAAAATTTAAGACATTATATAAAATTTAATATTTTGAAAAGAAATGATCATATAATGATTTTTTAAATTTTGAGAGAGATGGATTTAAAATGTCGACATATGTAGGTAGTTCATTGCCAAGTTTGTGCATTGATAGTAAAATTATTTTATTCTTAATATAATGTAATGATGAATATGGTTGCATGATTGACATCTTCGTCGACAGTCTGGAGAAAGTAAAGTTTACACTTAAAGAGGCAATACTGCTTCGTTACTGACTTCAGCTGTTAATATGTAATGGTGGGTAATATATATTTTTCGTACACATTGCCGCTTTGTACTTTATATTTTTAATTTCTGTACTCATGTTTCGTTGCTATTCCGGTACTTTTAATAATTTGCTACTTGTAATTTATATTGTTTAATGTATGTTCTTTTAATTTTATGATATATTTTTTCATGTAAAAGCCTATACGCATTGCTGCTCGTTACCTACTCTACATTTTTAATTTTTATACTCATGATTTGGTGCTATTCCTGAAACTTTTAATGTATGTGCTTTTGAAATTTATTTTATACTCTTTATGTAAAAGCCTAATGGGCGTAAACAAATAAATAAAAAAAAAATAAATAATTTTTATTATCATCTCGAATATTTGATATCCACTCTCCGGCAAATTTTAATATAGTTTAAATCATCTTAATATAATTTATCATTTTAATATAGTTTAGGAATAACGGGATTCTGTAATTTCTACAAGTATAAACAACCCCAATCTTACCAAATCCATTTTATGTAGTGAAAGACGCGGGACTTATATTCTTCCTAAAATGTAAAATGAACCCGGTCTAGATGAAACATCCTTATTTAGTTTCAGGACAACGAGGTTTACGCGTTCCACGAGGAATATGATATAACCCGATCTAAACGAAGGTAATTTTATATAATTTTAGGACAACGGAACTTACAAATTTCATAAGGTATATCGTGAAGCCAATCTAGGCGGAGACACTACGTATATTTTAAACAGAGTAAGAGTTTAAATTTTATCATCAGGCCTAATAAACCGCAAGAATGTCCTAGGCATAGTAAACAAAATAGCGGTCAAAGCTGTAGTGTTTCTATGTTCACACGTTTTAGCTCAAAACGAATACTATAATTTTCACATTTATAATACAAGACGCGAATTTCTAAACGAATCATTTTAAAATAGTTCTGATTGAAATCTACATGTTTCATATTTATTAAATGAAGGCGCGAATTCTAAACGAAACACTAACATTGCTCAAAAACGGGACCCTATATTTATATATGCTTAAAATGAAACGCGAATTCCCGAATGATAGCATTTTATATAACTAAATGTAACGAAATCTTATATAGTTTATAAATAAGAAGACCCGGCCCCAGGCGGTTTATATATATTTTCAATATAACGAGGCCCCATAACATCTTTATAAGTATAATACAACCCCGGTCTATCGAAACAATGTACTAGAAGTTTTTATATGTTTGAATACATGATATACGTTTTTTTATACGCGTTTTTATACGCGAGATTTACGTTTTCGTACAATACAAAGTAACCCAAATTATACAACCGCGAAGTTTACATCACTCCTAAAGTATGACCAGAACTAATTGAAACATTTTCCCATAGTTTAAGTCCGCGAGGCAAATATCTTTCATAAAATATGAAATAACCGAATCAAATTAAACATATTTTTACCTTATAGGCTTTCCCCAACGCGCGTAATAATCCCGGCCACATGAAACGGTTTTATATGTTTTAATAGCGCGGGACCTATGTTTTCCTATATAATATAAGATAACCCGGGCCGAACGGAAGCAATTTTATATACTTTATAAAATAGTGAAACTTGTACTTCTGTAAACCGTAAATAAACCCCGACCCCCACGAGATTATTTTATATAATTTTTTTAGAATAATGAAATTTCATACATCTGTAAAATTGTAAATAAGCCCCGATTCTCACGGAATTACTCTATATACTTTTAAACGAAATGAAAATCTAGATTATTATGGCTGAACCTGATACCCCGCGAGATCAGCTATATATTTTTTCACTAGACCTATTTTTAATCCCAGAATTTATTCGCTATAATTTTAACGGACTCTTACTATAAAACATAAACAAAAAAAAATATTAAAATAAACTAAATATTCTTTCGATAACTAAAATAAACCCGGTCTAATCGAAACATTTCATATAACGAAATATTATATGCCTTACAAATGTAAAATTAAAATGAGACCTCGCGTATTTAGCAAAAGATAGGTATTTTTATAAGACTTATTTAAAATCGAATCTGTTAGTAACAACTCCTTTATCTTTTAACAGCTTCCCGCGTGATTAGCGTAAAATAGGTATCTTTATAACGCACAGCTAGTTTCCAGAGATCCGCCAATACTATACTTAGTAAAACGAAAATTTAACTAAATTTGAACTCTACCTTTTCCTGAAATTCTGCGAATATTATTCTGTGAACCTAGTAAGACGACAAAAATAATTAACTTTATAGAACATAGTGATTTCCGAAGTTCCGATATGCCAGATTAATTACCTTTATAAAATAAAATCAAACCCGTACTCTGAGTTAAAACCCCTTTTAACAGGACCTCGCGTATTTAGCATAAGATAGGTATTTTTTACAAGATTTATTAACAATTTCCCGCGTGTTTAGCATAAAATAGGTATCTTTATAACGCACAGCTAGTTTCCGGAGATCTGCAAATATCAGTTCTATATATGCCGGACTAATCAACTAAATAAAGCGCAGTAATTTCCGAAGTTCTAATATGCCAAATTAATTACCCTTTATAAAATAAAATCAAACCCGTACCCCCCTTTTCTTTTAACGTGAGCAACCAACAATGTCGAAGAGTATATTTACCCGTACACAACTTTCACTTGAAATCAAACTATAATTTTCACTATATCCACTGGACACTCCAAGTCGACGGCAACTTTCACTCAAAAAAACAACCGACGCGGATTTCACGTCCCGTAGACGCTTCACACCAACTCCCTGATTTCTGCTGTGTCTTGACATTTTAAAACCCCCCTAGCGGGAAAAGGTCCTAAGTCGTGTGTTTCCAGGATTTTCAATATTCTACTTCTCTTGAAACCAAATTCTTTGTTCCTAAGATTCAATTTGGCAAAAAAAAAAACCATATCTCCACTCGGATATGTCAGTTGATCCCACCTCCTGTTGCCGTCTCTATCTCCACCCCTGTGCCCGTTTGGGACGGACTTGGTGGCTTCAGACGGTTTGAACTCGCTTCACAAGCGCGATAATTAATTTTTAATATTTAATTTCTAAGTTCAGTCCATATTGTCGTTTGATCAACCGTAACCACAATCTATCGGGTACTCCCCTAATCATAGTTGATGTTTCTTCATTATCTACCATTATCCTGTCCCGTTCTCCCGTATTTCCGCTCGTCTTTATCGGAAATTTAACGTTTCTTGGCCGCTATATCATGGGATCAATTTCCATATATATTCACCACGTGCACACTGCATACCTAGATATAACAATCATCCAAAGGTACTATACCTAATTTTAAATTAATTTTGGGCGATCTTTTCTCGTGAATCATCCAATGAATCCTGTTTTTTTGGCCGCGACTCTCCGCGCACAGGGACGTATTAGCTCCCTCCGTTGCGGAATTTAAACATAATTTGTAACCATTTATTATTATTTTTATTGGCAGTAAGATTGATCCACAAAGTAACTATGTTACATAGACAGTGAATATTCTCGGACAATATAATACTGGAAGAGTACTATTCGCTATAACACAATAAACTATTAATGTAAGTTAAATTAAATTTTTAAATTCAGTGGAAGATTTTTAAGATCGTTTTGCTTTTAATTTTTTTCCCAAAACAAAATAAATAAACAAATAAATAAACACACAGATACACACTCACACAACCCACTATTGGACATGTTTTTATTATTCTTTTATCGATTGTATGTATGTGTTTTCGCGTAATTGGCCCAAAACTCTGTGCATCAATTATTGTCTTTTCTTCAAAGATTGATTAATTATATGGCTGTAAGAAACCCAATAAATGAAAACAAATAAAACAAATAAGTAAATAAACCTCCAGTGCCGCAGGCAAGGCGTCGGATTAATTCAGTGCTCATTTATTGCCAAGGCACTGGACGCCTCCGCTGATAACTATATACCGCTCACCATGTTCTTAGAGGTGTGTTGAAAGATTGCTAGTATCTGTCGAATCGGTCTCAAGTAGTTGTCTGTATTTGTACGTTTATCATTGTTACATGCTCTTGCTATATCCGTTCCACTTCACATTATTGTTCCTCCCGTCTTCGAATTTCTATCACACTATGTTCTCCTATGTTTTTGGTACTTATATGCTTGCTTTTTACTTGCATTTACTCCTATATATATTTGTTTCATTTATCCATCCATCTATAAGATCCCCATACGCTTTATCCTTTTATTTCATGTGTATATGGGCCGCAAATTCATATTATTTTATTTACAATATTCTTATCTAGATACACTTGTTCCAATTATGTTTTGTGGTTATTACTACCAAACCCGGCGAAATCTGAGCTAGAATAGCCAATCGTATACACGTTACCCGTCCTGTTGAAACTACGCTAACGTCGGACAGGTTTGTAGTGATTACATAGTTAATATATTGTATCTATATTCGAGTATATTATTTTCTTGTCGTGCCATTAATATGCTTACACGTTATCGTTATCTCTTTCCTAACTGTATATACCGTCATTGCACAATTACCTATCTGTTGTAAAAGCCTGAAGAGCGTTAGTCTACAGATAAATATAATAGAATAATAGTTAACTTCTCTACCCGCCTACGTTATTCGACTCCCGCGAAACGAAAATGAATCATTATTCGCTCCTCGATAGAGCGTCAGTCTACAGATAAATATAATGGAATTATAGTTAACTTTCCTATCTGCCTACGTTATCCGACTCCCGCGAAACGAAAATGAATCACTATTCGCTTCTCGACAGAGCGTTAGTCTACAGATAAATATAATGGAATTATAGTTAACTTTCCTATCTGCCTACGTTATCCGATTCCCGCGAAACGAAAATAAATCATTATCCGCTCAGTTAAGGTCACCCCTCTGGTACATCGTATACGTTTTAATTCGTGATTCACGGCCAATTCCTATAAAAAAATTTACGGGGCGTTTTCCTCTCGCGATCCCCCGATTAGGACCTGCCTTTCTTAGTTTTGCTCAATATTCTGCCTCTCTGTTGCCCGGGAATCCACTCGAGATCACGATTAATGACATTTAAGCGGTTTCAAAACCACAGCAAAAAAGGCCATAATTCAGAAACCTCGTGGAACTGTCAATATCATCGTCACCTCAGAGTAGACGTTAATCGGTTTTTTAACGGCCCTAAACGCAATAATCGCGACCCAAATCTACGAAAGCCGTGTTCAGTATTTTTTTTTTTGGGAAGCACATGTGGACCGCTCGGACCGCGCCGATCGTCAACCATTTGTACCAAACGCGGCTTTACCACAAGATTAATATGTTTTATAAGAATTGAATATTAACTGCTCGTAACCTATATCCGATCAATCGCTACTAACTCCGTCCCAATACTAGCGTTTCATCATTCCCAAATTTTTGTAGCTCCAATACTACGGCCAGTTTAGCTCAATTTTTTCCCGCGTAGCATTTAAATCATCTTAGAGTTCAAAATAAAAATAATAAAATAAAAAAAAAATCTATAGAAACAGGTGATTCATCACAATAGAAATTTAAAAACAAAAAAAAAGTAATAATGTAGAGATAGAAGATATAGCACAAGCTTTGAAAGTCATAATATAATAATAAAATATGCATACATACAAATCAATTATTTAAATCCAATTCGACAAACACTAATAATCTTTCAGTACACCTTTTAATATATGTTTGAATATTATACAGTTATTGGCAAAGACGTCCAGTTGCTCGTATCTGTTTGCTAGTCTAGGAAGCCTTTGCAGTGGGGAATTAAAGAAATAGTAGCTGAAGTTTCCACGGCAAAACCTGCATGACTTCTAGTTATGGAAACAGAATGGGTCTAGGCTGATTGACTCATACAGAAGCAGCGCCAGACAGGGGAATATGAAACACTTTGTCGAGTCTTTGGGCCCCCGACCATTCTAGGATAAGAAAACGAAGATTAATGAATGAATTAAATAAAGATATTAGTTAAGTTAATGAGTTTCGATAGTAAAACGGGAATAGATTGAGAGCGAAAGGGTGAGGAGGTAAAAGTTAGAGTTGAGGTAGAGAAAGAGAAGATTATTCCTTATTTTCTTGTACCTTGCGACATATTCTACGAACACCAAAAGACTCCGTAGGAAGGGTCGGAATTATTCCTTAAAACTACAAAGGTGAACTAAAAGAAATCTACCCTGGAAGAGCTAATGACCTTGCAGGGGAAACGTGTGATTACATAAAAATAAAAAAGATTAATTGAAATTTGTAGATGACCTACAATTATTAAAAAATTTAATGACTTCCATATACTGCAAGAAAACTTAAACAATTTAAACAAACTGTGCAATGAATAGACCTAATGTAAGTAAATAACTTTTCACAAGATAGAATCTCACATTGTATACAAATACTTTTGATTTGGCTCTTGAGTGACAGAAGACTAAACAATGAAACGCTCACTGAAGTTTCGCAAGTAATGTAACGATACTCTTTACTGTTAACTTTTCATTTATAATGAATACCAATTATCTATACAATAGAGCGACGAAGATCCTTTGAAAAAACAAAGGATTAGTGGAGTCAAATATTTCAAATTGAATACGGTTTTGATATCATCTAACGCTTTGGTAAGAAATCAACTTGAATCAAATGAAAACACTGGAAATTAATTTAATTTAATTTATAATCAAAGAAAGTAACTGGACACGAGTTAAATTGAAGTACCGAATGTTCTTAGGTTTTCACTGCCACTCAGAATCTTCAAGTTTGTGTTTACTGGGGTATTATGCCGTGTTGTAACAACACGGCACGGCATAATACAACAACACGCCATAATACCCCAGTAAACACAAACTTGAAGAAATTGAAGTACCGTTCTCAATTTTACAGTCGCTAAATATCTATCGAATATTTGACACTCTTATTACTGTACCGTTCCTTAATTCGCACTATCAGCGCTGTTATTCTATTGCTGTGATCACGTTCTAGCAAATTCCATTCAATTTTCGTCCGTAAAAACACATCTCACCCCGGTATTCCTTTATTCACTTTTGATGGAATAACTGCTGGTAGCACTGTGCTCGCTCTGTTGGTAGTATCGCGTGTTGTAATATCACCGTCACGAATCACTGGTCATACTGGTTCTAACGATGAGATGTCGCACACTTATCGTTATGAAATTAATTGATTGACTGCACGTTGCTTGACGCTTTTTATAGATGAATCCTTTCGAGAGATTTGTTCTAGAGATTACGAGAGACCTGTAGAGTATTTTTGATGATTCGAATATAAGTTTAAGTACGTAATAGAATGTGATGGAATCTTTGGGAGAGAGAATGCCGCCACCGATGACTGACCCTGCGTTGCGTATGTAATATTCGAGAGTTTGTGGTCATGGATGACTGATCCTTGCCTTGCGTGACGCCGTAATTTGTAATTGTGATTGTAATTTGTCAACATTTAGTTAAATCTATTTCTATCCATTTCATCATTTGATTACAACTTGCTTATGAATAAACTCGATATTTTTATCTTTACATAAAATATCACTTTGTTTGACACCACTTAATTGAGTTACTACCAACGTGTTTTGGATCACAGTTGAGCCTTTGTCAGGGTCGAATATATAGTTATATATTCAACAAGTGTATATGCAACATAAATAATTTTATTAAAATTTTCTGTGTATAATTTTTATTCAATTGTTTTTACATTCCAAAAAATTATTTTAAATTGCTTGTTGCCTTGTGATTGTTGTTTTGATTGCCATCTTGCGTATTTTTGTAATACTGTTTAACCTGTAAGGATGTTCCTCCCTTTCTAATATTATTTGAATCGTGCTGTGGCCACAAATAAATAAAATAACGAGCCCGATCCCATCTCCGGCCACGCGGCCGCCGAGTCTCATTACTTCTCGCGCTCCGCAGTACAGTGCATAAATTTATAAATGTGTTAATTTAGTCGCCGGTTTGCACGACATAATGGCTGAAAATCGTATCAAAGCCTCAACTGAAATTAAACCTGCATGGGCGGGTAGTTGGGTCCGTGAAAGCGCAAAGCTCCTGATATTATGAAATTAAACACGGTTTTGTGCTCTCGCTTTGAGTCTAGCGCGAGCGGGCGCGGCAGGTGAGCAACAACGTTTACTAGGACAATAATGTCTGCCGCGCAGTATGGCAACACCCCACTAAGCCGAGAACACTCGGAATTATTGGATTTGCCGTGTTATTATATATTCTCTCAACATTATCCGTGGCTTATGGAATCTAAGTCTGGGGTGGCGTTTTTTTTGTTATCTTATGTAAACAAAATTGTTGTGCATGTTTGTCCCTGACTAGACTAACACGCATGTGATCAATTATTGGTGGAAGTGTAACAATACTATGGTTGAGGTGTATAGTATTGTGAATGTAGTGGTGTAGTGTTGGTCCTGACGAAGAGACGGGTACGTGTCGAAACCGGTAGACCTAAAATCTGGTAGTGGTTTTTACAAAGTACTTTTAAAATTGATGTTATTTTATCTTATACGAAATTATCTGCCTTCTTCTTCTTCTCCCTGGCCTCATCCCTACTCAATGTCGTCGTCGACTGTTGGGATCAGCTCTCCTCGTCCTTAGGCTGTCGTTGTTTTGTCCTGGATGACGTCACCCAATCTGCGCCTCTGCATCTGACTATCGCTTTGCACAAATTTATTGGTCTTCCTCTGGATGTGATTCGAGGAAGATCCATGGAGATCTCTTGAGAAGCTTCTTATACAAATAGGAAATTATCTCCCAAATCACTGTAAAATATCAATAACGCAGCCCCTACTTCTTAAACTGCAAGATTATGCTAATTTTTGTTTTCTGGATGTCAATGTAGATCATCTCAAAAAACTGTAACGCCTTCAAAACGTATTTATCCGTTTCATCTTCACACACATAAAAAAAATTATATCTAGATGTTCCAAAATAGTATGTGTGGGTGCATAATGATATGGAATATTCTAGAGAATTCGGTCGTATTGTTGTCATTATTCAGTAGGTTCACTATTTAGTTAAATACTTATGTTGATTTTAAGATTTGCTGTCAATTTTCCCAAAGATAAATAAATAAATGAGAAGCGACTCGAAAAAATTATGTATTAAACAAATCAAACATAATAATTTCGATGTCTGTCCGTCCGTCCAACCTTCTGTCTGTCTGTCTGTCTGTCCCCGTAACTTAGTGTAACGTGTAATTATGTTCGAATTCACGGCTGAAAAAACGAAATTAAACGGCCGAAGATGGGGCTTGAATCCCGGGCTAGTCAACCCGAACCGGTCACTCAACGCATGTTGCTACGACCGCCTCTCCGTGGACCGCCAGAAAGATGCTATAAGTATATACTAGGGATAATCAAAGACGCGAACCAATGTTTCGTCATTTTTGATGGATCGCAGCTAGTACCTATATAATATTAATAATAAGAATACTTTGTTTAAATAACTATTTATTGATAAAATAACATGTTTCGGGGTCAATGGCCCCTTCATCACGTCATTAATAAAAAACTAAAAATATATATAAGGATGCTGAATGACTTATTAGGAACTAATGTGGAAACAAAGATAGAAAGATAGTTATCTATTTACAAGAAGGATACATTGAAACATACATACGAAACATTTATTGATTTATTTCAATATACGGCACAGAAGTACTTTTTACATAATAATGTATACAAGAAATCCAAAGCAAAAACAGAACTGACAATATAGTATAGATAGTTGCTTAAAGTTATAAGAGTAATTTAGAAAAAGGAGGTGTGAAGTATATAAGATAAAACATCATTTAGAAAAAGGAGATGTGAAATATATACAAGGTTAAACAAATAAGTATAATAAAATGTTTGTGATTGCATTATGAATTCAGGACAGTAGGGTGTAGAGCTTTTAGTAGTGAATCTTTATATTGTGCTAAAATGGAATTAAAAATATCAGAGATATGCGCGTAGGTGTATTATTAATTAATAGCTGTTTAAGCAAAATGTTTTCTTATTATTAATATTATATTGTATTGATTTTGCAAATCTTTAAGAAATTAATAAATATTTAAAACAAAAAAAGCAGTTACACATTTTAATAAAAATTATTCAATTAATTTAATACTTGGCCGGGAGTTAAATATAGGTATAAATCATTTTCCTTCGTCTGGATGATATAACGAAAACATACAATTATTATCTTTTGTTTCAAAATCCAATTTTCAACTCATGCGGTGAAGTACAAAGTTAATTGTACAAATTTTATTTAAATAAATATACACCTGTGTTATGCATCAACACTGCGTGAGATATTATACAAACGAAAAACACATTAGGGATGGTGGATTTCGAGGGTGGGAGAGAGATTTCAAAGGGGTGACCGCACAGCCTGGGGGTTGCGGTATCAAGGGGAACTTTGTAATTAATGTCGGGTATTGTCATTATTATTTCATTACTCAGGCAATGAGTAAACTATTAACGTAGTTATTTTTTTAAATGCTTTTGTAATTTTTCGCTATTGACACCTTTTTTGATATTTGAATTAACGCTATCAACAATCTATACCTATAAAACTCAATGTCTATCTGCCTGTCTATTCTCTATACAAATCTACACCGTTTGTCCGATTCGGCTCAAATTTTGCATACTTATACTTTAAGACCCGGCGAGTAACATAGATCACATTTTCCATCTCCCCTGATTTATTTTCAATGCAAATCTGTACTGTTTAACCGATCGAACTCAAAATTTGGAAACTAATTCTTTGTGACCCGGCGGGTAACAGAGGCGGAATTTCCCCATCCCTTTCTAACCCAACCCCTCTTCCAGATATATTTTTTGTACAAATCTACACCGCTTCACCGATTAGACCCAAATTTTGCATACATATTCCAGACGGAAAATTAAATATTTTTTCTCTAGACATCCATCCATCTCAGCCTATATATAGTATAGTATATTATTAAGAAATTATATAATCAAAAAAGTATACCACTAAAATCCCCATAATTGCAAATAAATTACTGCTAAACGTATTTTTTAGTAATTATAAGTAGTTTTCCATGCCCGAACACTGCTGAATAAACATATTATTATGTTATTTAAAAAAAATTAGTATAAACAGCACTGTTTTATTCCACTATATATATATAGTGGAATAAAACAGTGTCGTTTATACTCATTTTTTTAAAATATTAAATATGAATTTCCACAATGTTACAAACAAAAAACTTGAATATTATTCTGTGTTAAAACGATTTATTCCATTTGCGGGACAAATTTATAGAATTTCATTCCATTATATAATATTGTAATGCATGTTTTCTATACTCGAAGAAGTCGGCACTTCATCCGATTTCCGTCCTGGCTATTGAGGCGTGTCTTCCAGAATCTGGGTTACGCTAAGTATTATTATCATGCGATGGTACGGGCTCCGCGGAGCGGATATAAGAACTGGCGTAGCGACGCTTCATTAGGCGACGGGTGCACGACTCTGGAAGTCTTCCCGGAAACGAACCCGTCCGCCAGAAACCGGCAGACGAAGAAATATTTCACATTTGTGAGAATTATTTGCGATATTTTATCCCACATGACATTCAAGGGCAATTCAATTGCAAAAAAATATTCTTTATTAAAAATCTTTATAAAAAAATAAATTATAATATTAATTATCAGAAACTCTCCAACGCAACGCAATAATGAGAGGGACTGCTCTTTTCGAAACTATAGTAGTAATATATAACTAAAGTAAATTTTAAATTGAAACTTATTATTATTACTTACTGATTACATTTTATTACTTACTTATTACTTTACTTATTATTATATGTACAATTTAGATATACTTACTAATTATATTTAAATTGATGAATATGTACATTTTATCATATAATTCTCTGTAAATGTAAAATATAATGATACTCTTCTCCTACACACGAGTCTACGTCACTCATGTAGAAGAGAATCCATCATAAGTAACTAGCTCTGTCGTGTAAAAAAAGTATATATTTGTAAAAAAAAATAATAAAATGTTGCACCACAAAGTAACTGCCAAATTTTTCAATGTGTACCTACCACATACTCAGATTAGAATTTTCAGATCAACACGATTATTTTTAGCTCACAATATCATTTCTATCGTCATCTATGAAGCTTGCAAATTTCCTTTTAACTGTCAAAAATTGTGACTGGATATTCCATATATTCAATAGATTTCGATTTGTCAATATGAAAAAAGATTTAAAAAAAAAGTATTTTAATATTTTGTGCTTTGCTTCGAATAGAAATTGTTTTCTTCCTTAAATTAAACGTTTTTTAATGAAATATATAAAAATATAAAAACAATTCAAATTTCAGGCGGAGTCGGGAGAGAGGCTAATACAATAATTATTAAATGCCAGTAGACATCTTAAGCAGTTAAGTTACAACCATACCATCGAAAAGTTTCATCTAGTTTTTCGTGTAAGATGGTTCATTTGGATATTCGCATTAAAATTCGTCAAATTCATTTTATAATTACTATTTAGGCGGAGGGATTGGGACGCGGCGGAAGTATGTCTCCCCTCGCTTATATTTATAATACTGTTAAGGTATTTTTTATTCTTGCATAATAGAATCCACTACTAAACAAAATATTTTTTCAAAATTTTTAAATTTTTATTACGCAACTTATTTACTGAGATGTTATTCTTTATAATAGTATTTTTATTGTTTGTCTTGTCACAATTTTTTTGATATTTTGATTAGTCAAATGAATTGAAACCAGTTGTAGAATCAAACCACGTATCAAGATATTTCTGTTACTTCATGTCTAAATATATTTTTATTTTGCAGGGGCGTGCAGTGAGAACAAGAAGAATGACTTATATTTAAACATATATTTGGAAAAAACCGAAGTTAAATATTTATCTGTCAGAATATTAAGAAATATTAAAATCTGAATAATATAATACGTTTATTATCGAGAAACGGTTTATTAAATATATGCTTCAGAAAAAGTCATGCTTTTTTTTCGCATTGCACGCTCCTGATATTTTGGTGGTCTAGTCTTGATTGATTCTGCTGTGTTAAAGTGTTGTTAAAGCATTATAAAGTCCTATTTTCATAGCACAAGCGTTCAGCTTAGTTTGAAAATAATAAGAATATTGATGTGACACGTATTCCGTGTTCACATCTCTATTATTAAAAAAAAAAAAAAAAAATTAACTTTGTGGTTAGACATTATAACAGACATGATAACAATACTATGGTTGAGGTGTGTAGTGTTGTGAATGTAGTGGTGTAGTGTTGGTCCTGACGAAGAGACGGGTACGTCTCGAAACCGGTAGACCTAAAATCTGGTAGTGGTTTTTACAAAGTTAACTAACAGTCTGATCTAAGCTATCGATTATTATTAGACCACGGTCCGTTAGACGACGCTGTCTCCATGATTGAGATCATTAAACCTATCTGTTATCATATTGGCTTAGAAAATAATATAAAGTAAAAGCTACTTGCATTTCACCGCGAAATCAGACAGTTTTGTTCATCGGCTTTCCGCATCAGCGCATTTTCACACCTCCGAAGATAAACGGACCGTATTCTTCCCTCCCGTTCTTCGGAATTAAATCAAATTCACACACCGTGATATTGGCTCGGCGGAGAAATAAACACAATCGCTACATTAAGTGTACGGGAGGGGTGGGAGACACCCGTTGAATCTCATAAGTGTCTGAAATGGCTTACGGAGCGCAAAAACTAAGCGCTTTCACTTGAATTATCAATGAAACAACACAATGTACGATCGTCGCAGCCGAACATTCCGAAGATCTTCTGCTCCCACTATTTACGATGCAAGGTTGGATTCACAATTGCCGAATCACGGCAACGTCTAACTGAACACTGAAAAATTTCAGGCTGAAGAAATTTAGGGCACATTATTTCTGGAATTATATTTACATAATTTTGATCGTAATAGTGCATGCACAATACCAATAGTTTTGTTGTGTAAAAATCCTAAAAGATATATATTATAGACTAGCTGTAACCCGTCAAAAATGACTGAACATTGGTTCGCGTCATTGCTGATGCTGAGCCCTAGTACATAATGTATTTATAGCATCTTTTTGGCGATCTTTGGAGAGGCGTCCATAGCAACACGCACTAATGTCATCTCCGGCTTTTTAATTTGTTTTTTAGTATGAATTCTAACAAAATTACGGATGTTACATGAAGTTATGGGGGCAGATAGACGAACGGATGGACACATAACGAAATTATTATGTTTGACTAGCTCCGCTCTGCCCGCGGCTTCGCACGCGTAGATTTTTAGTAACTTGTTGTCATATTTTATCAATTTATGTATTAACCTTATCATACAGATATATGCGGTCGCGGACTTTTTTATAGAACTTTTTGAGATCTGCAACTTCTCCATAGAAAGTGTTTAAATATCTCTTACCGTTAAGGCAGCGTTTGTAAAAAACACATCGCTCGACCATTTTTTCGTCGACTTTAGTTGTAAACGGTCACCACGAAAAGTTCTTTTATTTTAACGGGATATTATATAGCCTATATTTACCCAGAAAGTCCTTCCTAAATATTGGCGAAAGAATTTTTTAAATCTTTGAGTAGTTTCGGAGATTACCTCCTACATCCAAACTTACAAACTTTACTTCTTTGTATATTAGGATAGATGTACGTGTATAATACCAATTGGTTTAATGAGCTAACATCCTCAAGATATATATTATAGATGTCTCATAGAGACGAAACTGTTTTTTTCCTTTTTTTACATGAAAAATATATATTAAACCGAATATTTTGAGTATGTTCTAATTTTTCAAGAAAACAATACTAAATTTTATCCCAAGAGGAACATCATAAATCAAGATATATTATAGATGTCTCATAGAGGCGAAGCTATTTTTTATATGGAAAAGTAGGTATGGAAGTCTTTTTTTGGGTGTTCATAGGGCTTACTACCTATCGTACGGCTGGCTTAAATAATCACTTTACACAATACAACGTTCAGCATGTCCACCCATGATAGACAAGCACATCTATCAAATTTTTGTTGTACATTATGTTTATCTTGCACATCCTGTTTCGTATGTGACTCTAGCGAAACGTCGGGAATTTTTTAAATGTTTTTTTTTTATTAAATTTATTTGGTAAATGTGCAAACTTTAGAGTGGCTGTATTCAATATAATAAAATTAATACACATTTATATTACACGCTTACCCTCTTTTAAATGAGAATTTATTCTCGTGTTTAAAAGTGGGGGGCATTCTCATATATGTATGTATCTATTGTTAATGTAATTGTTAGTGTAAGACATTAGATTAAATAAGTAAGATATAGACAAAGAAACATTAGATTAAGTTATAAAAATTAAGACATTAAGTTAAGTAAGTAAGATATAAACATTACAGGAAGACAAAAATATAAAACATTAGATTAAGTAAATAAGATATACACAAGGAAAAATATTAAGAAGGTATTGTAATAACAATATTTTGGTAAGATTTTTTTCATAGGGTTATTTGTTTTTTTTGAAGATTTTTCAATTTAGTTTTGAATTTAATGAAATCTTAACATATCCACACGGTTCATATAAAATATCCGTTGGTTTCAAAGTCTAAATAAATCAAAGTAAACAGTAAGGACATAAAAAAATTTTTGTCTCGAAGAAAATAAAATAATATAAGTCTATATGTGTAAATGTGTTTTTCTTTATCGTTATGTAATTTTCGCGTTAAATTTGACTGGAGTACCCCTTGTATGTACATAGCACGAGCTGCCGACAGGACATCGCCATCTTTGCTGCGCCTGGCACACGTGCGCATATTGTTATTTAATCTGTCCCATTGAGAAACAGGCTTAAGGGGATCCCCGGAGCCGCGTTCGGCCTGGCTGCTCGGCTGGCGAAAGCTCTCAGAATAAAGGCGGCACCGCTGCTGCTGGGTAAATTTACATAGAAAAGAACCAAACGGTACCTACTCCGCGAAGCTATTTCAAGTGGTGAAACAATGGAATGAGATTTAAATGTTCAGCGCTTATTTAGGAACACCGTTTAAGTGGGGCCGGCGCAAAACCTCGTACATTTATAATTAGTCATCACAGGCCCGAGGGTAAAATACTTAGATAATCATATTATAATATTATATTGTGATAAAATAATAGTAACATATAATACGGAATACTAATATGTAATATAATAATACGGACCTCTTATCATCCATATCTTTTCACATATTGTCCAGAAATACCCGTTCACAAGTATTCTTTCGCTGCAACAAAAGCAACACATCTTACCAAAAATACTCCACGATCAACAGATTTTCCATCCTAGGAAACGAGTATCCACAAATTGCAGATATTCTGAACATTAACTTAAGTCGTTACCGAAATCTCCATAACGAACACTTTACCGTTAATTTATTTGATTAAACTTTGTTAATACATATATGAATACATGTCTTTGTTCTTACTGATATACACTTTTAATTGTCTTTACTTAATTTCTGATTTATGTACTTGTACAGATAGATATTGTGTTATAAATTTCATACGTGTACATTTTTAATGATCATGTAAGCAGATCACTGTCATCTAGATATATATGTTTCTTTTATTGTAATAGGTGTAAACCGTTGAAATAAAATAAATAAATAAATAAAACATGAGAAGTTCGTGGGTGGATCTTTACTCAGAATATTGTAGACTCTAATGAAACGGAAAAAATGTTAGATAAACTATTTATTAATTTTAATTAATAATTTCATATTTTCTTTGTTCGAGAAAAACCTTTTAAAAATGTTTGCCTTAATTAAAATTCTACAGCAGTTTATATTTATAGCTTTTATATTTATAGATTATATAATAACATCATAATATAACGTTAAAGGAGATAGACAGTGGTTTCCAACCTATCCGGTGTCATGTAACATTATTCAAATTGTACAAATTCGCGGCGTACAAATACCTTCTTTTGTATCTTTTTCAACCTATTAAAGTATCAAATTATTATTAAATGAATTTGATGATATAAACTTCTGAAAAAAACAGAAAACATTATCTAAATGGGCTTAGCTCTTTAGCTTGAGAGCCAAAAAGGAGATTTTTGTGGACATTATTGACTCCCTTTTTGGGAATTTTGATTAGAATTCACCGGTTTATATTTTTACTCCCTTTCTTTTAACTCATAGTGTCTGCTTGTCTGTTGTCTGCCGAAAAAACTTTGGATCGATTTTTAACCCTTTTTCGTGTTCCAATCGAGCTGAAAATTTGCAGGCAGACTCGTGGCGACGATAAAAATGATCTAACAAATTTTCGTTTAAAAAATTTAATAATTATAGTATAAATTTTTTTCTTGAAAAATTTGAACATACTCTAAGTATTTTGAACGAACGAGATGGACTACTTAACCGACGCTTGTGTGTTAAATATTGTGAAATATTTTGCACAGTAAAATTAGCGAGCAACAGAAATAGGGTAGGTATTTTAGTAGCCCTTACAGGGGCGTGGATGTTAATATAATAAGTGGTAATATATTCTTATATGTATAATATATTCTTATATCATAAAATAAGTGATGTAAGGCACTAGCCCATATTCGGACGACAAGAAAAAAAGTAATTTTACTGTAAACTACAAATTTCGCGCGGGGCCTGTTTGGACCCACTGAAGTTAAGGGTTGGAAATACCATCTAGAAATAATCGAGCAAAGTGGGTGGAGAACTTAGTGAAGTAGACACACAGTAGGAAGCTACATAGACCCGCTGCACAGAGGAGTATTGGCTGTCGAAAAGTGCGCGAAATTATTTTATGAAGTTTTATGGCAGAAAATGTTTCAAAAGTTTAAAAAAATCAACGTTTAATACTTATTCTCTTAATTTGACGCTTATGTAGTATCGGAAATTTTTCACTTGAAAATTTTGTAATTATTATAAGATCGTTTATTTAAAGTACATTCTCTCACCATGTCATTAAAGTTTTTCTTGTCACTGTCTTGTGCTTTCCATTCTCTCCTCTGCTGCTGTTAAAAATAACAAACAAAAAAATGCTCTAAAAATCTAATTTGATTTGAGAGTTAGTTAGAGAAGTTCGCGGAACTTTTTTTTACATATTCCGAATCAGTAAGAACTACACTCGCCTGCCAGTAGAATTTCATTGCCCCAAGCAACTCAGTACATTAACATAATCTCCTGTTTTTGAAAAAATCAGAATTAATTTAGAAGTTGTTTTCATTTGATTTTTAAGTCGAAAATATGTATTATAAGTGTAATATAGAGAAATAAAAAGATGTTTTTTAGAAATTGCATACCAAACTGATCTTTTTCCATCGCAGTAAGTAAAATTACCAACAAAAACTGAACTAAACACACTATGAAACGTAACGGTAAAAATAGACAACAAACACTCGGGTTGTGACCGTGGTGGCAGGCAGAGTTCATATAGGTAGGAGGGTTTCAAATGACGAATCCATATGATATAGTTTTGGAGGTGGATGAGTCCTCCGGTTTTGGATAGAGTTTTGAACTCCAGGGTCACCACTCCGTTTGTAGAGTCGGAGATCTCTGCTGTTGTTGATGATGTAAAAGTCGCGGTGTTTGAATAGTATTTATTGGAATGTAATAATGGCAGAAGTTACAAGTACAATAATTATAGGTACACAATAATGAATCGATAGATGACGAGAGCTTCCGCTCGATAAGTAGCTTTCCGAGAAGTGAGGCTTCGATCGGGAAGCGCTTCGCCGTAAGAATGACACTGGGCGAGTGAAATACTGGCTCTGCAGGCGCTGGCTTATATACTGATCCAGAACAAAGGCTCGGGGTTGTTATGATTTCGTCTTTACTAGGCCGCGCGTGTAGATATTTAGTTTAGATCAGCAAGGCGAGTTTCTTCACTCTCCGTGCCCCCTGCTATACATTGCTTTTGTACTCGGTCATTGGTCCGGCTTACTTTGTCACCTGTTTGCTGTCCTCAGCGTTCTTGCCTCGGCCTTTGTATCGAGGGCGACGGCCTGCCGTTTTCCATGTCAGCGTATGCGGTACCTCATTACACGGGCGTGTGTGTGTATGCGTCTTGGGCTACCACATAGTATGGGCTATGCCGGCTAAAGGTTCATTTTTCGTATTTAACGTTGTAAAAAATCTCACTTTCGCCCACTTTTCGCCAGGCGATACTCCTCTGTGCGCTGGCCAGAGCACATTATGCCGGGCTGGCCGCGCCGATACCATCGTGACGACGATACTAATGCCAGTTAATAGATACCGTTTTTATTTATAGGGATGGTTGGATGAGAAAAAACCTTTTATTATCAGCTCCGGTGACTTATCGAGGATCCCGAGCCAATCTTTGGCTACTCACCATTCATAGCTTTCTTAACCAAATGAGCCTGGCTGGAAAGCCTTCACAATGAATTAATCATTAGTAATAGCTATTTTAAAAGAGATATAATCACAATTGCTAATGTCGTTCAAACTTTTTGATGTGTGATATGAGCTCGCGATTCCCCAATTTATTATTCTGGCCGCAGAACTCCTAAATAAATAGACATGAACTTATATAAATTCCTTTTAATAGCCACAATTGGACACCCCGTCGGGTTTTATTGTATTCGCTTTATTTTGTTTTATTTTCTTATGGTTATTTTTTCATATGCCCTTCTCTTTTGAATGTCATGTGTTTTATGTTATTTAATAAAGATGTCTATATCTCAAGACAGGGATAGTGAATGGCTTTGTTCTAGCAGCCGTGCTGCTTTGCAACGGCTTATATACGGCCGGTGCGGAGCAGCACGGTCCTGCTTGTTAGTTGAAAAAAATGTCAACCTGGAGACGATTGAGTAGGGCCGATATGGATGCTCGCTGGTGTCAGGTCGCCTTATTTAAAAAATTAACACCAGCTTGTAAATTAATAAACAATTACGAAAAGGTCAAACTTAATTATTAATTAAGTTGCGTTTAATTACAAGAAGGTGATTTTACTTAAAAGACTCGGCTTGGAACAAAAATATGCGAGAATAAATACTTATATACAATTACAATTGTAGTACACATGCATCATAGTCACAAGGTCATTCTTTCGCTGTTACTAATTACCCTCTCCTAATGAACTAATTTTTTTTTCATCTTTGTACATATTTTATACTCTGCGGTTCTAGTAAGAGTACGTAGTAACTAGATATTTTATTCACAATCCATTAGTCACTCTTACATTTTAAAACTTTTCAAAATTCTCACGCTCGAAAAAATACAGCTAATTACGAAATACTTTATATCTTTATCCCTGTAGGTAGGGAAAAACTTATGTAACTGAAAATCGCGGTGGTATAAACAAAGTGTTTTTATTTTTAAGAAAAAAGAAATATCTCCATTATACGTCTGAGAAGAAAGTTTAACGGCTTAGTTAAAAAAATACGCTGTACCTACCTAGATATTTAAAGGAATAATAAAAAAGCCCTTGAGGGCGTTAGTAAAAAATGTCTATTTATAATAGATACAAAAATACTAATTAAAGATTTATTCTTTTTTACGTACGAGAGCAAAAATAGGGGCTTTTTACTCTAAACTTTCTTGTGTACTATCTATACATTTATTGTAATAGTATAAAACTCTCAAGAGAGTTAGAAAATGAAGTGCTACTTATAAAAGATATTTATTTACTATTTTTTTCCATTTGTACAATTAGTTAACTCGTTTGTAAAATTAATGAAGAGAATTTAATTGTCATCAGGAATACGGCTCTTCTGTGTATAGAATATCCCAGAAAACTATACACAGAAGATTCTGAACGGTCGTGAAAACCTGAGAACATTTTTAAGGAATAGAGCTCTCTGCCAAATTTCAGACTGGTTGGTGGTCAGAAAATTGGTCAAATATTCATCACAAGATTTCTCGCTGAGATATAAGTGAAACTTAATAAAAAATATGTAACATTATATTTTTTGCTGTTGACCAATTTTATTCCCATATCGAAGATCGGTACAGCCTCCATATTTGTTGGTATTTCATTCCCCCCCCTAAAGATATAACCTATTTGGCGAACACGCTTTGTTTTTGCCAGCTTGCCTTTTATAGATTCAATTACTGGAAGTTTTGGAATAATATCCCGCGGCTGGAATACAGACCGCTGTATTTGTTCAATCTCTCGAGAGTGAAATGTGTATCTTCTCTCTTCCTCTCGACAGCCGCATAAACCGCTCGTTTAATCCAACAGGTATACGGCGGAGGTCGCGGGAAGCACCGACACACTTACCGTAAACGCGTCGCGTCGGCAGGAATACCGGATGAGCAGAATTCGAATTGTAAGGAGTCTATTCCAGGCCTAAATGATTGGGCCTGGGAATAGAAGTGCTGGGTTCATTCGGGCAAACAGCGAAGATAAGCTTCGGGAAGAAGAATCTTGATTATTTCTATTCGCAGCGGCAATAGAAACTTAACATTTAACCGATAGAGTGAAAAACCAATGGAGAAACCATAGACATGGAGTGCAAAGCTATGAATATTTATTTATTCACTTTTTGTACACCTACGTCATATTAAAATGGCGGGTTTATTACCAGTTTTTCCAAAAAATTACACGTTTTTTTTACTTCGCTGGGTATTAGTTTAGTAATTTATATTTTATGGGCTTATACATGATTTACAAAAAACATTTTATGTACATATTTTTTTTTGTTTTTTGTACTTAATTGATTTCGTTTTATATCTCTTCTGTTTATAAAGTGCATAATATTTAGTAACAGTTTAATATTCGATTGTAAAAAACAACCTTCAGACAAACGTCTTTTTAGACGTTTTGAGGGACTAGATATTACAAAATCTAAAGAAAATAAATAGAAAATTAAATAAAAAAATAAAAAAATAAATGTTTTTTATAGTAAACCTTTCGCACTACAGTTTAAACTCCTTTATATTCACTGTATTTTGTATTGTTTTCAGAATGCTATCGAAGATTTTAAGTCCTTTGTATGTGAAACAATTTTGTGAAATGATTTTCTTTATATTTTTCATTTTGAAACTCAGACTCGTGGCGACGATAAAAACTAACAAATTTTCGTTTAAAAAATGTAATAATTATAGTATAATTTTGGATTTTTCGAAAGTTTACCTGATTCAATGAGAAAGGGAGAATAATAAAAACTTGGTTTTTATGGGTTAGTTTTTATATTTGTTCTTCTATCAAATTTTAATATAATAAGCGTTGCTTTGAACAATTGCATTAAGAAGACTCAGAATCTTTTGGTTTGGGTCTTCTGGGGTATTATGCCATGTTAATAACACCAGAAGACCCAATACAGAAGAATCGAAACCTATTTCTAGTATATAATGGTACAGTGACATCTCTAGCTCCATGCTTACAACACGTGTAGGAGATGGAGGGGGAAGGGACTAACTAGGGAAGGATTGAAATGGGTTTTGGGGAAGGTGAAATTCCTGTAGTCTGCTTTTGAAGATACCTGTGCATAGTTGATTCTATGGCCTAGCCGACTACTTCGAACGAGTATCTGAAGAATTCAGCATTATACCGTGATGGAAAATACGCCACGTAACTAACTTACAGGCACGTGCAGTCAAATCATTGAAGGACGAGTTATATGTAAACAATCATTTTGGAATTAAAATAAATATGCAATCTCTTAATTCGACACAAATCATGGATTTTTATGTTGGAAAATCAATGAAAAATTATTCCATTTAAAATAAAAAATTCACTTCTATAAAGTTATTTTTATATAAATTTTTTTCTTAAGAAATATCTCAGAAATTTGTATGTATTTTTTATTATACTTTTTTTTTAATATTCTCCGGCATTTGCTAAAGTTTTTTTTATTAAAAGAGCTAAAAACTTTGAACCCCATTACCTCATGATGTGTATTTAGGAAAAGTGAAATATTGGCTTTAATGTAATATTAATAGTAGACTAACTTTAGTTAGTTAACTTAAATTAAGAAATTAGTAGACGTATATGAAGTAAAATAATTTCTAACATATTTTAAAGTAAAAAAAGACTTTTTTTATGTAAAATTCATCACGTAGAATTGTTAGTTTATAATGTTGTATCGTAGCGGCCAAGAAATAATTACTAAGATAGCGCAAACCAATGAAAATAGACCCGAATTGCTTAGGGCAGTACTAAAGCCGTTCATGATGTTTCATTTAAATATTTTATGGAAGCAAAAGCCCATATGGGCGGTCATGATTAAATAAATAAATAAGTATAAATTATGGGGTTGTTGTGACGTAACATGAGTGAAAATGAGATAAAAAGGCTCCACCGAGAGGGGAGCGCGCCGGGGCGGCGATAAGGGCTGTAAAGCGCCCAGTCATTAATCTAAACGCTGCCTATTGCATTTTGTATGATAAGGAGATTGAACCATCTGATGTTTACGGACATTCACCGCTGCTGTCAGCGTGTCTTCCACGCCTATTTTGGCTATGCATAGTTTTGTAGAGAAATCTCGGAACAATAATACGTTATATGACATTTACATCAAACTGAAATATTAACCGTCACATGAATTTTTCGATTTTTCAGCGTAGTTCAGGTCATCATTCGGTAGGTGATTCTTTTACAATAATGTTGCTTTATAATTTATAGAAATAAAGAACAGGTTCCTTATTTCAAATCCGTTTTAAAATTTAGGTTTTAAAACAACGAATATTTTATACGAACAAAGATGTGTTGAGATTCGATTCTCGACGATTCGCTGGATTTGAATCATAGTGTCATCGGATGAGCTTCCTCTAATGCATGGGGAGTTTATTGCGCGGTCGCAGATTGTGTGCACCATGTAGAGATGTGTTTTTTCTTTCTACGCTAAGGGTCATTAGTATGCTATTCATACTTCTTTTCAGGCCAGAGATATATCTATATATATGGGTTATAACAGCAAAAGCAGCAATACCTATACAAAAAATAAAAATAAAAAATTTAAATGCAGTCAGCAAGAATTACTAATTTAAATTGTACTGAATTACAGATTTTATGTATCTATCCCTTCCAAATCATTTTCCTATAAATTTAAAGGCTATGTTTCCTATGAAATCTCGAATTTAGTACATTATAAATTAGTAATCCTCGATGACTGTATTAAATTTTTTTTTTGGATTTATGTACCCCACATATCTATGTGATTTTTTCAAGCCTGAGTTTTTTTCTGTGTTTAGCTACAGTAACTAAGCCTCGTCATTTGTAGCGTAAAAATAATAAACATAAATGGTTGTACAGACAATAAGGAATAGTTCTCGTGGGCATGACACTGGATTATCATGCCGAAGGTTTCTGGTTCGATTCCCGGTAAGGTCACAAATGATCGATGTAATTTACTCAGCATGGGTGTTTTGTGATGTGTTCTGCTTAAGTAATTGGACGTCTTGACCTGTTGAAGCCTTAAACAAAAATAAAAATAAAATAAGAGAGCGCAGGCTTGTAAAATTAATATTTTGTCGGAACCGACGACAGACTCGACAAATCCAACGTCATTACACCGTGCTCAAAAGGAGTTAAGCTTTGAGATAGCGCGGAAACTGAATATATCATGGACACAAGACAAATTTACGCTTCCCTAGGGTGCATTTTAGAAGGCTTGCCTACAAAGCGACTCACTCCAGAAGCGTTGAAATGGTCGAGAAACATCCATATTAATTTTTTTTACTATTCAAATAAAAGCCTTCCTTCGGGTTCTGAGTCAAATCCATGGAATTTAATAGTTTGTTAAGAAAAACTGAATTTTAACGACATAAAATTGACAACCCTAATCAACTAAATAAGCATGTATCTGCTAGAAGTACCAGAATAGTAGGTGTGCTGTATTATTGTAACAATACTGCGACGGACGCTCAAAGGAACTCTCCAATTATGTTTTATAAATGGATTAAGCGTTTACATTGTAGAGATTATTATTCATATTGATAGATTATTATAGATATTTATTAAAGAACATAAACTTGTTATCTCTACCTGAGTTTTATAATATGAAATATTTTTTCACTATTAAGTTTCGAGAGAAACATAATTTCTCATCGACAGGTGTAGTATAAAGTGAATACTTTTTAAATAAAGAATTTTTATGTTGATTCTATTCAAATATTAATAACTGGACTGTGCTGAAAAATTATTGAAAAAATGAGCCGAAGTTACTGGTAAACGGGTGGATGTAACGAGAATATTGAGAGAAGAGGAGAGATTATTTAAAATCTATAATAATCCATCAGCATGAACTCTCCAATATTCAGAGTCCGAAATCAAAAAAATTTAAGTATACGCTGAAATTAATGCGGAATGTTACCTCGCCTGATTTTGAAAAGGCTTTCACTAGCCTTTTTATGAATCGGAGGGTGAACATAGTAATTGTCTAAACCGTAATAAATGTTTTTTTGAAACCTTCACTGACGTATTTTACAATTTTTTAAAATTTTATTGCTAGATACATTTTGTTAAAATGTTTGATTCAACGGTTCTATGTACCGTAAATAAATAAATAAATATGCTACTATAGCTAGACCGCATTCGAAAGAATGTGCGCAAAAAATGTGTGTGTTGTTACGATGCAAAAAATGAACACAAAATAAGTTTTTCTAGTATGTAAGTAACCTTTTTAAGCTAAAAAATATATATTCATTTGAAATATCATATTAAGGCTTGTAATACGAGCTTGCCAGGCAACTTTTCCCCGCTTTCTTCTTACTGGACAAAGCTAGGGAATGGTCTTTTGATTGTGGTCGACCTATATCAAAAGCATTCATCCAGCGCAGCGTTGCAAAGAAGAGAGGTAAGTCAGAAATATTGAATAAAAAAATCCAAACTTTGAACTCGCTTATCTCCGCAACTATTGATATAAGGATATTAATGTTGAAACATTTTTGTCTCATAATTAAGGCCGTAATCTACCTGTAAAATATTATGGCTTAGTTCCTTATATTTCTAATTTTTGTCACCTTTCAATATATTTCCAGCACAATCGAGTACAGTATTTACGCGAAAGCGATCCAAGTTAAGTTAATCTTGTCAAGCAGCTGTTCCAACATGAGTTACGGTTTTTATTCACATTAGTTAAGATAAGATTACGCTTGTAATGCGAACCGCAGATCTCCCGAGTATCCCCCAGGATTAGGTCTAAACCCATCCCGATAGGTTATGTCTTCCCGGATTACAGAGATTGTCGGTGGATGTGTGATTGTGAAACTACGAGAGTCATCGGAGGCAATCGCCTGGCCCTCGCAGAATAACGAATTGCTCAAATAACTGATGTCCGCACAGAAGCCTTCGACAGTACGTAATCAGATAAATAAAATATAAGGCTCGTGATTCACACTCGACATACGAGTCTGAATAAAATTCCGGATGTCATTTCGAAAATCATTTACTGTACAGTGTTAATAGAATGAGAGAACAAAGATTAATAAACATAGTTCCTAATAAGATTCTGTTTTTTAAACTTATTTTTTATATTATTTAATAGATTAAGTTAGCTGTAATTGATAAACATATTGTTACGTGTCGTGACTAGAGAGGAACGAATAAAAACACTGGAAATTAATTAGCGATTTATTTATTAATGATTAATTAATCACTAATAAATAACGCTATCTTTTTAATAACACTATTTCGTAGTATGTCAATCGTAAATAAACACTTCAATAACTAGAACATTGCGTCCAATTCTCGCTCGTATTAATCGCTCCGATTAATTTCGCCAATCAGGTACTTTGCTCGATTGTTCGCTTTAGTTATCAATTATTTTAATTCACGACTGGCCATACTGGGTGTCGTCTCGAAGCTCGTGCGTACTTCGCACTGAATGGATCTGTCAAATACGACAGCATGACAATCTCGCGGCGGCCTAGATCCGCACTATTTATATCCAAAAACTGTATTTACTAACCTTCTAGATTTCTCTAGTGTTAAGGAAAAGGTTCTCGTTGCTTCTCGGTTGCACCGGGCATTTACAGACATTATTGATGTTTCCCGATGGTTTTAGAACACCCTAAATTGTTATAGGCCAAATTGAAACGCAAACAAAACTACCTAGCACGTCAATTAAGCCCTACGGTGCAATTGCTAAACATACTATGTTCCGTGGCCCTATATTATTTACCTATCATTCCTACGGGCTGGAACCACTGCATCTGGTGTAGCTGCGCTTCCAGAGTGCGCGATCCTCTGCTTCCATGCCCTCTCCGCTCGATCCCCCATTGTCCTACCTGTATGGGATCGACCGCCATCCACTGGAAAGGTTAGTGACGTGCCGTTATCACATGCGCATGCACATATAGAGTACATAGATCCCCTGAAAGCCCTCGAGTCCTTCGTAGCCGCTCCTATGGATGATTCCGTCTTCGACGCCCTCGCTGATTAATAATTTTATCTTCCGCCGCTATCTCGCTGTGCTTATTCCCGACGATCTTTTATATTTACTCTGCATTATCTTTATATCAATTACATTGTTACGTTTATTTACTAGCCGGCCTAAGTTCCGTCACCTGTATCTGGCCCTATGTCTCATTCTAGTGGTACGTTGGGTTCTAATGGATAAAGGGGGTGTGGGAGGTATGTATAAATGTATGTGTACGCGGAAAATGTGGTTGCTTTAAATTCGGCCCCTCCATACCCAAAGGCTCATCGGTGACTGATCCCATCTTCCTTCTCCCGACACGAGTTCCGGATACGTTGACCTGAGCCTGGATGCGCCTTTTCATGTTGGGCCTCTTCTGTGCAAAGTACCGCACCATCCCTCGCGTCAGTGTCTGGCGTCCGGGCTCAGAGCCAGTTTGCCCCCCGAATTCCAACTCCTCCAGGTTAAACTAAGTTGAACTACGGTGTATATACTGAAGCTACTGTAAAGATGGTCCCGGGCCACCTGTCAAGTCAAAAATATGCGAGTGGGGAGGGGGAGTTTCCTAGGCTCCCCAACCCTCGCCTGTGAGCAACTACAGCCCATTGGCCATTCGCGACACTACAGTGACTGCAATCACCCTCCCAGGTAGTACTTATTATAATCTGGTATGCATCAATACGTTCAATCCATTCCAGACGAGGGAAGACATCCGCACGGGTATTGTGCCACCCGTGAAGAGCCCCCTCATACACTACGTACGAATAGATACATACTAATAAAATATAATATACATACATATACTTACATATACAATACATAAATAAATACTTGTAATGGTTGGTTGCCATGTGGTTTCACGAGGCCATGACCCCTCGTATTAGTAGATGGAAAGGTGGATCTGGACAGTAGGGATATGCCTAGCCCCTGGCCAGGGATGTCGGTGTATTTTCTCCAAATGGTGTACAGCTAGAATCCTGCCATCGATGATGATGGGATCTGCCTAATTTTCTCCGGCTGATGTGTAACTGGAACCCTGCCTTCACTGATGAAGATGATGTTGTCACTATCGAAACGTCACCTGATGATATTTATCTGAACCACCGCTAGTGATGATGATGATGATGATGATACTATCGTAACGTTTCCTGACGATATATATCTGAGACACCGCTAATGATGATGATGATACTATCGGAACGCCTCCTGACTATATATGACTGGGACACCGCTAATGATGATGATGATGATGATACTATTGGAACGTCTCCTGACGATATATAACTGGGACACTGCTAATGATGATGATGTTGATGATACTATCGAAACGCCTCCTGACGATATATAGCTGGACCACCGCTAGTGATGATGATGATGATGATGATACTATCGTAACGTCTCCTGACTGTGTATAGCCGAGACACCGCTAATGATGATGATGATACTATCATAACGACTCCTGACGATATATAGCTGAAACACCGCTAATGATGATGATGATGATGATGATGCTATCGAAACGCCCCCTGACTATATATAACTGGGACACTGCTAATGATGATGATGATACTATCGGAACGCCTCCTGACTATATATGACTGGAACACCGCTAATGAAGATAATGATGATGATACTATTGAAACACCTCCTGACGATATGTGACTGGAACACCGCTAATGAAGATGATGACGATGATACTATTGAAACGTCTCCTGACGATATACAACTGGGACACTGCTAATGATGGTGATGATACTATCGGAACGCCTCCTGACTATATATGACTGGAACACCGCTAATGAAGATGATGATGATGGTACTATTGGAACGTCTCCTGACAATATATAACTGGGACACTGCTGGTGATGGTGATGATGATGATGCTATCGAAACGCCGCCTGACTATATATAACTGGGACGCGGCATATGAATAGACAAATAAATACCTAATTAATTAATGAATCATCAATTAAATAAATAAATAGAAATGAATAATTAAGTTCGGCGTCGCGCACACGGGCCGCGCGATCCCTGGAAGTTCACACACATGCAGAGAAGGGTTATTTGGCAAATTAATTCGCCCCTATTATGGTCAGTACGGATCCAACATGCAAACAACACCTGTGGGAAAACACATGTAAAGTTTACGGTACAGGGGTTAGCTTTCACTGTCGGCGCTTCTTCCGTCTCTGTCTGGGGTGTCGAACCCGAAACCATTCTTCTTAATCGTGCGCCACCTTTATATATCGTTATAATCTCAAAACGGAAAGAGGATGACATGACTTACCCATCTGCCGCCGATTATATCCATTCCAGTGCATCGTAGTTTCACTTTATGTACCTCACTTTATACCTAAGGATTGCGGACACTTGCCTTGCACGCGCATACGATTCACAGGCCCCTAATTAACTATAGTTCGCGACCTAACCTTTGATCCTGCCATTACGCGCTTATAAGTTTCCGTAGCTGGGGCTTAGTATCCAGCCTCGGCAACTATACGGTGTATATACCTTAATCAAACCGAAACTAGACATTATTTCCCTTTCTTTGAATTTATATTCCTCGGGATACCGGAATTAGACTCTAGCTCGACAATTGTAAGTATTTATATATCTTAATAATACTGCAACATAGTCCTTATTTCCGTCTTACGTATCCGTACTTCCCAGGTCATCGAGACTAGACTCCAATTCTAATGATCATACTCTAATGATTATACGCACCGATATTTTTCATAAAACCCGTTACCCGTTATTTTCCGATGTTACATATTCTTATATTTATCCGAAATACCGGGATTAAGCTTTGAATCTAGGATTCCATCCATTTATAAGTTTTAACAAACCCATGAAGCAACCACTTGTCCACTTGTTGTTGTTAAAGAATTGATTGCTTCTATAATAAAACCCCACTAGTCTACATCTTTATAAGGTCAATACATATTACTTTAGGGTCCGCCGATTTAGTTTTATTCTTAATATTATTATTATTATTATTATTATTATTATTATTATTACTATTATTATTATTATTATTATTATTATTATTATTATTAATTAATTACACGGCTTAATAGCCTTTTACAACAGGTTTATACATAATTAAAATACAACAAACGATTAAATGTAAAAGAAAAATAAAGGGTATAAATGTAAAAAAGTATATATACATAGTTTAAACATAATGGGGTTAGACATGTATGTAAAAAAGTATATATGCAAAAGGTGTAAAGTAGCAGGCTTGTACATAATTAAAATACAACAAACGATTAAATGTAAAAGAAAAATAAAGGGTATAAATGTAAAAAAAGTATATATACATAGTTTAAACATAATGAGGTTAGACATATATGTAAAAAGTATATATGCAAAAAAAGCGTAAAGTAGTGATCTCAGAAATTTTTACTCACCGATAATATAGCAATATTAAATTTGAATAGCCAGCTACATATATATAAAAATTTAAGACATTATATAAAAATTTAATATTTTGAAAAGAAATGATCATATAATGATTTTTTAAATTTTGAGAGAGATAGATTTAAAATGTCGACATATGTAGGTAGTTCATTGCCAAGTTTGTGCATTGATAATAAAATTATTTTATTCTTAATATAATTTCATTATCATCTCGAATATTTGATATCCACCCTCCGGCAAATTTTAATATAGTTTAAATCATTTTAATATAGTTTAGGAATAACGGGATTCTGTAATTTCTACAAGTATAAACAACCCCAATCTTACCAAATCCATTTTATGTAGTGAAAGACGCGGGATTTATATTCTTCCTAAAATGTAAAATGAACCCGGTCTAGATGGAACATCCTTATTTAGTTTCAGGACAACGAGGTTTACGCGTTCCACGTGGAATATGGTATAACCCGATCTAAACGAAGGTGATTTTATATAATTTTAGGACAGCGGGACTTACAAATTTCATAAAGTATATCGCGAAGACAATCTAGGCGGAGGCACTACGTATATTTTAAACAGAGTAAGAGTTTAAATTTTACCATCAAGTCTAATACACCGCAAGAATGTCCTAGGCATAGTAAACAAATTAGCGGTCAAAACTGTAGTGTTTCTATGTTCACACGTTTTAGCTCGAAACGAATACTATAATTTCCACATTTATAATACAAGACGCGAATTTCTAAACGAAACATTTTAAAATAGTTCTAATTGAAATCTACATGTTTCATATTTATTAAATGAAGGCGCGAATTCTAAACGAAACACTAACATTGTTTAAAAACGGGACCCTATATTTATATATGCTTAAAATGAAACGCGAATTCCCGAACGATAGCATTTTATATGACTAAATGTAACGAAATCTTATATAGTTTATAAATAAGAAGACCCGGCCCCAGGCGGTTTATATATATTTTCAATATAACGAGGCCCTACAACATCTTTATAAGTATAACACAACCCCGGTCTATCGAAACAATGTACTAGAAGTTTTTATATGTTTGCATACATGATATACGTTTTTTTTTTTATACGCGTCATTATACGCGAGATTTACGTTTTCGTATAATACAAAGTATCCCAAATTATACAACCGCGAAGTTTACATCACTCCTAAAGTATAACCAGAACTAATTGAACATTTTTTCATAGTTTAAGTCCGCGAGGCAAATATCTTTCATAAAATATAAAATACCCGAATCAAATTAAACATATTTTTACCTTATAGGCTTTCCCCAACGCGTGTAATAATCCCGGCCACATGAAGCGTTTTTATATGTTTTAATAGCGCGGGACCTATGTTTTCCTATACAATATAAGATAACCCGGGCCGAACGGAAGCAATTTTATATACTTTATAAAATAGTGAAACTTGTACTTCTGTAAAACCGTAAATAAACCCCGACCCCCACGAGATTATTATATATAATTTTTTAGAATAATGAAATTTCATACATCTGTAAAATTGTAAATAAGTCCCGATTCTCGCGAGATTATTTTATATAATTTTTTAGAATAATGGAATTTACACATCTGTGAAATTGTAAATAAACCCCGATTCTTACGAGATTATTTTATATAATTTTCTAGAATAATGGAATTTATACATCTGTGAAATTGTAAATAAACCCCGATTCTCACGGAATTACTCTATATAATTTTGAACGAAATGAAAATCTAGATTATTATGGGCTGAACCTGATACCCCGCGAGATCAGCTATATATTTTTCACTGGACGTATTTTTAATCCCAGAATTTATTCGCTATAATTTTAACGGACTCTTACTATTAAACATAAACAAAAAAATTATTAAAATAAACTAAATATTCTTTCGATAACTAAAATAAACCCGGTCTAATCGAAACATTTCATATAACGAAATATTATATGCCTTACAAATGTAAAAATTAAAATGAGACCTCGCGTATTTAGCAAAGATAGGTATTTTATAAGACTTATTTAAAATCGAATCTGTTAGTAACAACTCCTTTATCTTTTAACAGCTTCCCGCGTGATTAGCGTAAAATAGGTATCTTTATAACGCACAGCTAGTTTCCAGAGATCCGCCAATACTGTACTTAGTAAAACGAAAATTTAACTAAATTTGAACTCTACCTTTTCCTGAAATTCTGCGAATATTATTCTGTGAACCTAGTAAGACGACAAAAATAATTAACTTTATAGACCATAGTGATTTCCGAAGTTCCGATATGCCAGATTAATTACCTTTATAAAATAAAATCAA